>JAVSBS010018789.1:0-11089 GCA_033124195.1 Coracias cyanogaster | reverse complement strand
TTGATCTGCACAAAAGATCTACAATTTCTTCAGGCGAAGCATTTCAGCCTACGGGTGGAGTAAAATGGCCCCTAAGAAGATCTGGCCCCTGATGAGGGCAAGCATGCACACACCGCCTGCAGCACGCTGTCACAGGACCAGCAGTCCTGTGATGGTCCAGCACTTACAACCAAAGCTGGTATCAGTCCAGCATTTGCAGGTACAGAAAGGATTCCCTTCAAAATTTCTTCTAGAGCCTTAAGGTCAGGTAATTGCATCTATAACCACCTTCTTGCTAATCACTGTGTATTTTGTCACGTGGTATCAAATATAAGACCTCACGAGCTGGTCTCTTTCTGGTCACGGAACTGTTGATCACCACCCTTCACTACATCAAACTGCTTGTGTTTTTCTTGTATCTTGGTTGCAAATGTTTTTATTTTAAAGCCTGAGGATTCATTCCTACTAGGCAACCTCCATTTCCCACCACAGTCAGCAGCAGCATTTCTAACAAAGACAGAATAAAAAATTTTCTTATTTTTAGGGTCACACATTTAATCTCTGAACAGTGACCCAATGCTGTTCTTAGTGGTTTGTTTCTGAAACTGCTTAAGGCTTGGTAATTTTATCATGTTTAATATTGCCCAAGGTCTAGCTCTGCTTGACTTACGTTCAATTCACCTTATTCCTATGCTTTTTTTACATCTCTTGCATAGACTTCTTTGCCTGCCAGTCCTTTTTGCAATCTTTTTTCATTCTGCTCATTTATGTTTAATTATGTGACTATACATCCAGTTAGAGTCTTTCTACAATATTTCCTTTGTTCTGGATATTAATTCCAGATAGTTTTCAAACTTCTAAGTAAGAAAGTTCCAGACCTCCTCCACACTTGAGTTTCTGAGCTTCTTTGGTAGATGGATTTAATCACTCTGATTTAATCAGAACTGTAGAGTATCAAGCTTTGAAATGTTCAGTTACATACCTATTTGTTTAACTCTTGCCATTTTATTTTATCTGAACCACTCATCACACATTCTTCGATCAGCTTATCTAGAATATCTTCATTACTTAAATGAAACTTTAAAGTCGGCTTCTTGATGAAGTGAAAAAACTGTCAACTGTTACTAGCAGACATAACCAGTATTATTAGCATTTGTTCTCCAAGCTATACTGAAGAAGTTAAATACTTCCATATGTGGGACTGCCCACCCATATGGTCACAACTCCTGGTAGTACTTAAAGCTTTAACCGCACACAGAATTTTAAAACATAAAATACTTTTTAAAGATCCCTTTTAGTAACCAAATCCAACACTACAATATCCTGCAGACTCACAAAATTAACTGAATTTTTCTACCATTCCTTGATTTTGAAGCGCTTTTGATTCAAACATAGCTAAACAACTGCTACCTCTTTAATCTGCCTTAAGAGTCAATGTGCCAGTCTATCTTTTTTGATTACCACACCCTATTCCACACCTGTTTTTCCACTACACTCTTGTAATCCATCTAACATCCCCCATTTTGCTGGTCCAGCTCATTATATTTGCACACAAACATTTCAATTACTCTTTCCTAACCATACATTTTTACCCAGATTAATCAAAATCCTTTTGCTGATTATAGCACCTAATTATAATCCTGGAGAACTGCTCTGGGCTGTTGCTTTTCCTTCCAGCAGGGTCAGCTGCACTTCCCTTGCCAAACATTTGACCATTTCCTCCCATCTGTACCAACACCCCCCCTGCCCAGCCGCAGGGGAGAGGCAGGTACCAGTGGCAAAGCCCATCTCTCTTGGGGGTGCATCCGCCAGCGCAGGGCTGACAGAACAATCCCCAACATGGAATCCATCCCTCACGCTGCAGAAGCTTGACCAGACTGGCCTACCCAACTATTGTTATGCAGATCATTATTTTCTCTTCTCATTGCCCATGTTTCTGCTCACCACTACCTCCATCATCGCTGGAAGACAGTTGAGCTCACTGTTTCTGTTTACAGGAGACAGTTTATGCAGTCCAAAAATCTCTCAGCCTTACCCCTCATTTCTTAGTTTCAGACTCATTTTACCAATTACGCCGGTCTCAGTGCTCAGAGGCAGATTACCAACGCTATTTCCTTATTTTCAGCTTCCTCGGTGTGCAGCAGTACATGTCATTATTTACCTTTTGATCAATTCTGAGATAATTTGCAACCGTTCCACTCTGCATTTTGGTTACCTAAAAATGGACTGATTCATTTGTAAACAGGCATAATTTTGTTTTAAAGCCATTAGCATTTCAAGCCCTACTTTTACTGGAGACTCATTCCTTCAGCTTCTGTACGGATCTGTACATTACTTGCTTTTTTGTACTATAAAAATAATAATGAGAAAAAATGCTTTAACTAGATCACACTTTTAAATATGTTGCATAACCAGAGGATTATTCAAATCTTTTCTTCATCTGGATTTAAGTTCATAGCTACCGTGTTTGCTTGTTTCCTTTGGCCTCCCTTCCTCACTCCTATCAGGCATTAGGTGTGCACGTAAAATTAAGGGTAAAGTTGAAAGGCATCCACACACCAGCAGCACATTTCCATGGGAATCATGAATCTTCTTGGAGAATGCTCCTAAAGCCCTAAAAAGGCACATAGACATCAAAGGAGATTTGCTCCAGTCTACCCAATAACTTACCAAGCAGAGAGGATAGCTGAAGGCAAGAATGGCCTTCTTGTGCTCCAGTACCATACCATAAATACTTGTGTTGTCTTACCAGCATAGGGCTTCAGGCAGAAACCACACAGCTTATCAGATACTTTTGGCAGAGTGGGAACCAAATCAAAGTCTCCCACACCTTCCATCATTCCTCTTGGCAGCCTGAATGGCTTTCTGAAACACAGAGGCACAAATTCCTGTGAAGGTGCTCTCCTAAGCTATTCCAGCCTGCTAAAGAGCTGAAGTAATTCCCAGCTGATTCAAAAATCGGGTAAGTTTACCACTGAGACGATTTCCTCTACACTCAGCTATTGAGTCCAGCTTAGATGGAGCCTGTCCATCTAAAAGGCAGCCTAAGAGATGCTAGAATGGTTAAACTGGAGTTTCCTCTTGAGCAAACCCAAAGGTACTCTCAGAGATGTTGTAGATGGAAAATGAACCCTTTCCACCAGTTTTCTGTACATTGCAGTCTTCCTCACACAGGTCACATGAGAACAAGAAAGGTCACTGGTCTAAATTTCTAGCCTGTTTCATATAATTTTCGAGATGTGAACAATTTGGTAGTATAAATCATGAAGTCAACTTAAAGAGGAACTCTTACAGAACATCAAATCAACTACTGCAGTATACATGGCCACAGGCTGAAAAATGCAATCTAGTAGATAGTCACTTCCTGTCTTAAGTGATATGACATAGAAAAAAACCGTATTATTCTGTGAAGGCTTCAGAAGTTCAGTAAACCAAAAATAGCATGCAGCTTTGCCTTGCAGATAAGGAAAGCAGTTATACACTTACAGTCGAAGGAACTGACCTCTCTGCTTTCCAAACTTTTTCACAGTATGGAGTACGTTAAGTGTAAATATTGTACCACACACCTTTCAAGTTCTCCTGTATTCCTTCCATTTCCTGAAGTCTGTAGCACCCTTCTAGCAATAGCTTATCAGAAAGATGAATAAAGATGAGAAATTTCATGTATTTAAGCTTTCATCTAATATGATAGGGATTTAATTCTTAGCAGCTGGGAAGGTACACCTACTCTTCCTTGCAGCTTCATCTTGCCTAATGACTTTTCTCTTTCTTTCAGTAGAAAACAAGTGCCAGTGCTAACTACAGAGCTCACTGTAACTCAACAGAACACAACATTTCAATGCCACAGTCCATCCACAAACCTCATTTTAAACAAGTTCTCCTGCCATTCCGTTGGGTCAATGTCTTAAGTGCTCTGCTATCACACCACCCCTAAATGCAAAATCAGCTGAAAAAAATAGAGCCCTAATTAATGCCATTGTTTCCCCTCTAAGATACAGACTGATCCGGTCTTTCTCATTTTCTCACAACCCACAACAGAACTACTAATATTTATCAAATAAGAAAGAACTGCAGGAAGCATATGACTGCTTGTGCCATGATTGTAAACCTCATCTGTTGGAATAGTTCCCTCCCCGTCTGATCTAGAGCTCTTGTAGCTGCAGCCTGACCATACTGTCCAAATACATCCTGGCATAAAGTCTTGAAATTTAAATCGTTTCCCCTGCTACTCTTTTCTAGAATTTGGCAGTGGTTCTTCTCAGTATTTGGAGACAAATACTTCTCAATTTTGAAGGCAAAGAGCCTCCAAAATTGTATACAGTGCAAACACACCAAGACACGCTAAGAGAAAAATATGAAAAAAAAAATTATTTGAGCTACAAAATTAATGAAGTCTACTCTCACGTGTAGAGAGTAGACTACACCTCACCCACACGTTCACTACATCGCGTTCCCACCAGAGATATTACATGCTGATCCTAAGCAATACACGCAGTGGTGAGAGAACAGACAGTAGCTGGTTTGTTGTATTTCATCTGTTCTGAGCACAGGGAAACAGATACTCCCCAGCACTTTACTGTCCACTAGGAGCATCTGATATTTTAAAAGCATGAACATATTTGCGAGGGGTTAAATATAAAATAAGAGGATAATAGTAGAACAACCGTCTACTATACTATCAGTTTCATATGCTGTCAGGAAACTGTTGAGGTTTCCCAAGTTTTGCTAGAGTAAGGGGTAAGAGATCAAGCCAAAGTGTATAAAAATATTATTTCATCTATAAATCTCAGCTGTTTCTTGGGTTTAGGCATCATCTTTAGCAGTGCTGAAACTATTTTGAGCTATTTAGCAACTTTATACCAAATATCACAAGGAGAAGAATAATCTTCTGTTGGACTAACTGCCAAGTTTTCACACAAGGGTTTTTCCACATACTAATAACTGATAAGGAAACTATCTTAAAATGTTGTAAACACAGCTGTTGCCATTCTAGGATTGGTGTCTTTCCATTGGCCAAGCTCAGTGCTCATGAAGTACCCTAGTATTACTCCTTTATTTTTTCCTTGTTCATAAACCTGCTTCCCCATCTAATCATATTGTCTGATAACACACATCGGTTTTTTGTCCACTTCCAAGTCTAACCAGTTTCCAGATTTTTAAAACAACCTCCACTATTAATTGACATGAATCATTCTTTGCAAGGACCTAACAACAGCTCTTCATAAACTGAGAGCAGCCTTTGCCTAATTGGTTGCGAAAAAAAATCAGTTACACTCTGTAAATGGCAAGCAAGGTATCCATGAAGTAAATTCAGAATTTACACCTGAAGACACTGCAGTTACCCTGTCAGGCTACGTGGACTTCCTTCCAACTCCGGCAGACCGTAATTGTTTACTTAACCTGGGTATTGATTGTAGTTAGACTGCTGGCTTGCTTCCTTTGGCTACAATTCTCTTTTTGGCAGTTTCAGATACATCACTTATAAATTCCTCTCTCCAGCTGCATTGTTCACATTCTTTCCTCTCGGTCACAATCTACTGCCCGTGACCATACTTTTATTTCTGCATGATTATGATGATGGGGTTTTTACATCTTCTGATCTCTGAATAAGAAAGGGGCAGTTTTCAGCAAGAGCCTGAACTGCCGTCCCTTGGAATTTGTATTGTACAGAGCTTTATAGAATAGCTCACAGACACAAGAAGTGAGAGACTCTGCGGCAGTGGAGCTGCAGAATGAATTTTCCACATTTTACGAATGACTATTATATCATTTTTCTATCAATGATTAGTAAAGTATTAATTAGGTCTCATGCAGATCTCAATTTTATGTCAATATTTCAGATGTGAATTTGAGGACTAAAAAAACCTTTCATATAAAAGCTTTCCTAATAGTCATCGTCGTAGTAACAAACTAAGGCAAGAGTTTGTCTAAAAAAAATATATTATTAAAACATCATGAATATGGAGGGTTAACTCAACCACAACATGCTTCCTGGATTGGTTTAAGTAGGCTCACCTATGTGTCAGCTCCCTTTGGTAGCTTTTTAGGGTAACTGAAAGTGTGTGCGAACAATAAAAGATTGTTAAATCCCGATGAGGCGATTCTGTAAAAGCAGATAATCCCTGAAACAATGGCAAGCCCCCTGCCTAAAAGGTCAAACAACAATCACAAGTTTGCACAGTATTTTCAGAGCCTGTGCATTACACTGCGACAGCTGAAATACAGAATTTTTCAACTGAAATGGGTTTCAAACAGGTATCCATAAATTAGTAACATTCATACCAGTCACTGTCATTTCTTTTCAGTTATTTAACAAACAGGACCACACCTGGTCATTGTTAAACAGTTTAACTGAGATCCAGCATAAATCTATTTCCTTTTACCTAAAGTTCAGAGTTCCCAAACTAGACAACAAGAAAATGAAAAATATAAAGATCTCAGACTCATATATCAAATTAATTCAAAAAGTCTTTAAAGGTATATTAAATATAAATATATTCATTGCATACTTTTGGGATAGGAAATATTCTAATATTTCATTGCATGATGTACAGATTGCTGAATATACTACTCATAAAAAAAACAAGAATAGCAGCAATTATTTGGAAACGTGAAACCATTCCTTCAGCAGAAGAGGCAATGCTAGATTAGAACAGATGGACTCTATCTGACAACAGTGTAAAGTATTAAAAAAAAAAAAAAGTAATGCTTTCATATCCAATGAAGCTTGGCAACAGTTTTTTAGATATTCTAAAAATTATGAAACCAAATAATGCTTCACCTGGAATATTTTAACGTCTAAAATTTGGCAGAGTCACATAAGTTAAAAGGATAGCAAGTTTCCAGACATTGATCAGGGCTTTGTACATCTACAACGTCGTAAAAATGAGCTACAGCTATTTAAAAAGATAACACGATTACGAGCACACTACATTGTAAGTTCCTTTGGGCAGCCAGAAAGCAAAGACAGTCTGATAGTCCCTGACAAAAAAAAAAAAAAAGAAGCTTGTAGGATATCCATGACAGACAAATCATTTTACAATATTCTAAATAAAGCACCTTCCAAACTTAAACTAATAACAAAAATAACAGAAGAGCTTAACAGTTACCTTTCAACCAAAACACAAGTGGCAGCTGAAAAGCTAAGCAGCTCACAACTTACCTGAGAGCCTTAATGCTCCGACTCCTTTGCCAATTCAGGCATGGAACACAAATAGTTAACCTTATTTTGAGCCATTACATGGAGCTTACTATAATGCTTGCTCTAATAAATGGTATAATATGAAGGTCAGCCCTTAATTCACCAGCAAAATATCTTCTGGGTGTAAACATAATGACTTCTGCTTATACGCTATACAACCCTGACAAGAATGCTACTTGACAACGCATTTCAGACCTAGAAAAACGTTCTCATTTGTGTCAAGGTGCTGAACGTCAGTAGATTCACTAATATGCTTATTATTTGCACTGCAGTGGTGGAACAGAGTAAAACATCATGAGCCTTCTGTGCCCCGCTACTGCCTGGCTAGGGAACCAATGAAATAAAACACGATTTAATCCTGTCCATATCGCTGTGCAGTTGGTGAAACTCGACAAGTCAACATTAAGCATTCAAAGTGGTATTGTGGCCTAAAGGGATCACATGCAGCCTGCACATGAGAGCGAAGGAATAGCTTGGTTCTGCTTCGGTGTTTGTAAATTTAATTTGTTCAAGCAAAAGCAACTCTGGAAGGGATTACTAGCTAGGATCAACACTCTTACCAAAGAAAAAGGGAAAATGCAAGTAGGAATAATATTGACATTTTTGTAATAGCTTTTGGGGCTTAAATGAATAAATAAAAGTTGTAGGCAATTACAGCTCAGCCCTGGCTTGTGCGAATACTCCACTCGGTGTTCCTGACTAGCAGCACCTGGAAAGGCTGAGTATTTAATGGAGATTGTACAGGTATGTAGAAAATACCACATTTTACAAAACGTTAACATTTACTTAGCAAAAAAACGTTGAGTATTGTTTAAGTGCAGTAGCTATTTCTTTAAATAAGTGGGGCAATAATATTCACGGCATAACATCTGATATGTTAATCCCTTCATTATCGCCAAGATCTCATTCCACAGGTTCAGGGAAGGACATTTGTGGTTAAATGTGTAAATCCCAGGTGCTCAGGAAACATGGTGCCCGTCAGCATGCGTGTGCACACGCACACATTCAAATGGAAGAATGACCAAGACCTACAGCAATGAACTTTTGAAATAACAGTACACGAGAAGCCCGTAAATATCCCCTGTAAGTGTAGCTCGGTTTACGCTACCTGCAATATCTCAGAATAGCACAAACATTCAATTGTTTGAAGCGGTCTCTGGTCCTACAGCAACAATGAGCAACAAATTCTCGAGTCTGTAAAAAGCACTTTTTCCTAAACACTGCAGGGGAGGAGGTGATCCCACTGGGACTCTGCATGGAAGGGAAGGGGCCCTGAAGTTACGTTTACTCCCTAGGCCCTTCCAACAGAGATTAGGGACAACTGGGGCAGAGGGTGGGTGAAAGAGATGGCAGAATGGTCTCCCGTTTTGTTTCAGCATGGCTCCTTGTGATGTTAAAATTCCAAATAACTGTTAAACGCAATGCATATTTTCCTAGAGAAAAGGACAATGAATACCTTTTCCTCACAGACTGGTACTTCAAATATAAAGCACAGAAAGATAAGCACCGACAGCAAGGAATCTAAAAATATGTCTTGTTAAGCTTGATTAATGAGCTAATAAAAAGCTATAATAAGAAAAAATCCAATTAAAGCATCTTGTGAGATTTCTCTCAAACAGAAATAAAGAACCCAAGAGAATGGTAAAACCTTGAAAAATTAGTACAATCCAGATGACAGGCTTAGTATTCAAGCCTACAGTACATCAGTTTTATACTTTCTTTGACTGGCTGTCCTTTATTTATCATCTCTGATGTGTGCTGTCTGGAATTCTGATCCTCAATGAGTTTTCTTTTATTTCATTATTGCCTCACAAGCGTAACAACTGAATTTAAATACAGACATTAAAAACTCAGACATTATAGAGGTTGTAGGTACTTACTCTATTCAGAAAAGCTGTAGGACTCTGGCACAACGTGTGGCATTTAGAGTGAAATAAAGGCAAAATAAGAGGAAGCATCTCATAAGTCAGCTGTATAAAGGCAGAAAATAAACTACTTACACTTGTCTTATCATTGATGTACACAGGACGGAGCAGAAAGAGTAGAAAATTTATATTGTGATATTCACTTTTCATCAGCATCTGGTACCCAAGGATAACCAGAAGATGCAGGAACAATGAGGACACTTGGAAAGGAACTGCAAACGACAGAGGTGGGAAGAGCTGTAGATTTGGTGCTGGACATGGAGCACCTGTGGCTGCCCCACAGGGAAGCCCAGCCTGCACCTCCCAGAGCTTGCAGGCGATCAGCACATGGCAAAGGGCTGGTGACAGCCTGCAAAGCAGGCAGGGAAGCAGAGAAACCCGAGGTTCCTCAGAGGCAGGGAGCTGAGGTGCATCAAACAGCAGCGGGACAGGGACGGTCAGAAGGAAAAGAAGCCCCAGGGTCTCGTACCTGGGCCAGCTGTTATTTTTAAACTGCATAAAATGCATATTTTAACTTACTGAAACAACCGCGAGTGTCCGAGTACCCAGGAAAGGTGCATCCCGTCTCCCTCTGGTGGCTGGTCCACGAAGAGTGCAACCTACACGGGCAAACGTTCATGTTAGCCAAAATGCATGCGATCGCTTCTGTGTAGAGGTCCACCATGGCCCAAAACAGTTCCCCTTCGAATTTTGGGTTGGTTTTTTTCGAAACATGAAAATGTCTTAGTACACATTCTCAAGTTAGGTGCATACTCTTTTCCTCTTTGCACAGTTCAGTGAACACTTAATGTTTATCTCCTTCTTTCAAGCTGTGGCTCAAGACTTCACTGAAAAGCATGAAATACCGAATGAATCTCCTCATTAACTTCCAGGAGCATTTCACAAACGAGCGCTTTTCAAAACTCTTCCATTTGATGATGGGGTTTGCCTTTTCTAATCTGACGGGAAGGGAGCCAAGGCACACCAAGAGTACGTTGTATCTAAGTACCCACACAGACTCTTGAACCCAATGTTAACAGTGAAGCTCCCATTGACTCCAGACTCTTCCAATGGAGCCTGTAATGGCCCACCTTGTTCTTCACTGTGCAAATGCGTGCCTTGGTGACGTGCCCAGCAGCCCCCAGGAGCTTCTGCCTTCCTCAAGGTAGGGCAGAAGCCCACCAGAGGCCACTCCCTGACCTGCCTGCCCCCTTACCACACCTCCCCAGCTCCTGCAACTAGTAGTACTGCTCACGACTTCCTATTCAACACTGGCAACGCCAACATCTCCCAATTCCGATACTGTTAACGTTTGGGGTCCCTGTCCCCGCTCCTTTTGAGGCCAGGCAGTGTCAGCTTGTCCTCTGACCCCAAAACAACCTCTGGCCTCCCCCCAGAGCCTGCCTGCTGCGCTCTCTGCGGCAGCCCCGACGCCCACCAGAGGGAAAGGGAGCACCCCGAAGAGAAGGCAGGCCTGGGTGCACCCAGGCCGGAGGCGGGCGGCCGTGCGGCGCCCGGGCTCTCTGAGGCGGGGCACGGCCCAGCGACCCGGCCAGCACCGCTCGGAGCGCGCCCCGCGGAGGCTACCCACGGGCGGCTCGCTGCAGCCCGCCCGGCCCCTCGGCAACCCCGCAGGCGGCCAAAGCGGGGAGCTGGCGACACGCGAACGAGCCCCGCGCCTCCGCCGAAGCGTGTGGGCGCTGTGAGCGGCCGCGCCTCCCGGCAGCCTCCACAGAGAGGCCGCGGCCTCAGGCACGGCACAGCCCCGCCGCCCTCTGAGGGGCAGGCCCGCAGCCGCGGCCTGCCCGGAGGCGCGTCCCGTCCCGGCTCCGCTTCCCGCTTCCTCCCCGCCCGGCAGCGCGGCCCCGCGCCCGCCGCCGCTTCCACTTCTGCGCACTGGGCGTGCCCCCCCGGGCAGGCCGGGGCTGGGGCCGGGGGCGGGCCGCGGACGGGGGAGCGGCGGGCGGCCGATTGCGGCCCCCGGGGGCTGCCGCCCGCGCTCGCA
>JAVSBS010018787.1:59017-92923 GCA_033124195.1 Coracias cyanogaster | reverse complement strand
AGTCCCAAGACCTTTACATATAAAGATCTGCTGATCTTTTATGGCAGTCCTGCAAGCCAAAAGCTGGGGCCCTTAGTACATGTGTAAAGCTGCAGCCCCTGATTCTATACAAGGAGACTTCTTTCACACTTAAGAAGCAGGAAGCAAAGAGCTCAGCCCTTTGAAGGTGACCATTGAAGCTTTATGAACCAACATTGTCCTTCTGCAGTCTGCAAGAGCCCAGCCTTCCAGATGAATTTCTCCATAGCAGCCAGGAGAAAGAACTGGCACCTAGTGCAGCAATGCTGTCATTCAAAGGCTATTTTTCAGAGACCTTCAAAGTTCAGACTTAGGATGGGCTGCACCTACAGACCTGGGAATGCTCAAGTTCAACAGAAGAAGAGCAACTTCTTACTGAGCTGCAAACCAAGCCCACTTGCTGCAGCCCTGTGCTTCAGGACTAGTATCTGACAGGAAGCAGTGACCAAATAATAAATCTAGAATCAACAAGCCAGTTTAACAGCCCAGCTGATGTGTCACCCAAGGCAGACAGCATGCTGCCATCCATCTCAGCTCCAGCAACTACCAACACTTGGGAGAAGTGTGAAGGGGAGGTTGGGAAGATCCTTCCAAAGCCTTCACCTTGAAATGGATTAACAACAATTTACACTAAATAGTTACCAACCAAGAAAATTATAGCTAGAGTCCCAGAATAGAAACAAGACATGAAAGGATGAAGCTACTGAAGTGGATAGTGTCTGTCTTCCCCCCATCCCTTCCAAAGACAACCCCAGAGAAAAGGAACCATCTGATTGTAAAGAAAAAGAACGAGCCTGACTGCAGTACCGTGTCAGACTCTGGTACCAAGAAGTGGTGATGGTGGGTTCACCACATTAGTGAAGTCAAACTTCAACCACAAGGTAAGTGATGCTGCATAAATCACCATCCTCCTTGTGCAAGGAATTTTGGGATGTTATTTTGAAGCTGATTGGATTAAATACCATATGTACACCTCAGCAACAAGTGTGCCAGAGCAACCTTCAAATGCATGAGACTTTGTCGAAGTGGAACAGCGACAGCCATACTCTGCAGAAGTTGGTGAGCATTTGTAGGAACCTGCACATTTCAGTCAAGTTCAGGAAGAGTAAGATACTCTGACAGAAGCTTCCAGGTAATGCAAGTTCCTCTGAGAAGTCATCCAAGTTAATTACAAGAGACAGATGTCAGGTAAGACAGGCAAACCCCCAACACTTCACATATGCCATTTACTACGTTAGATGGAGAGAACAGGCTCGGTCAGGGACTCGCGGAGACACGGAGATGCGGTAACTGCCACGCAGCAGTACAAGATCTTCCTGGATGTGCTATTTTTGAGGCCCAGCCTTTTTGTGAGCAGTGGGACGTTCTGCACGGCACACTCCGTTCCAAGAAGTTGGCAGAACAAAGCAAACAGCAAGAGCCTAAGAAAAAATGGATCTAAAAATCCGCTGTGACTTTGCCAGTCTCCCCTTTGGTCTAATCTCCAGTGAGATTTAAAACATGCACTTGTTTTATTTTCAGCAAAAAAATCATTCAACTTCTACCCTTTTTTTTTTTTTTTGCTGTTCCTATGTACTCCATTTCCCGTTCTGCTCAAGCTTGTCTCTATTGTGACAAGAATTCCATTTTTGAAAGATTCCACATTAGGTCTGGGATATCTGGGATATTTATCCCCCACAACAGGATGCAGTTACTAATCAGAACCCTAGCTGATAAAGCCTTCCAGTCACTGTAGAAGATGAGACACTAAAAAGTCAGAGGAAAACAAAAGAAGCATTTCATTCCTGAAGCCAAGAGAGAGGGCGAACAGTTGACTCGGTGAACACCTTGTAGATTTAATGTCTACATTCAGCACACTCGTGCTAAAGACCGAATTTATCACCACAATCTCTAATTAAGACCAACACTCTTCAGAACTCTGTCCTCAAAGACAGGGTCTCCAAATGGGGATCTCAGGGCATGGATGAAATTGGAAGAAATTAACATTTTTACTGAGTATGACCAGATCAGTACCAGAGAAGCACCAGGGACTCAGCATGAATGAAGAAAGGATTATGGTTTTAAAGATTAAGCCCTTAATGAATGAACAGCTTGAGCAACCATTTTACTAAGAAAATTAGGGGAAGTTCCAGTAAGCACCTTTCTGGTGTTCTTAGACAAAGGCACTTAGAACTCTACAAAGTGTTTCACAAACATCATCCCATAGATCATGAAGGGATAAGAGATGACAACTGAGTTGCTCATTGCAAAATTTCGTCTGCACATACCCAGAAAATGTCAGGATCCTTTAAAGCAGAAACCTGCAGTTTTCCTGAAGCTCTATCTACAGCGTGAAATAATCAACCAAGTCATCAGCAGAACCCAAAAGCCCGTATAAACAGAAGAGCTTTTCTCAAGGTACAACATTTTCACAGTTTCTTATCTCTGTATCTTTGGCACACGCAGAACCGTGAGATGTCTTTTCCAACCTACTCCCACAGGCAGCTCTCTTGCCATAAAATCCAAACTTTCTCTTTCACCCCTCCAAGATTTTTGCTCTATGTAAGGAAATTGGGCTCACAACTTCTCCTCCAAACCAGCAGCTCTCTAAGAGTTCCTTTTTCTACACTGTTCAACCAAGACACTGAACACTCTCCTAAATGACAGTTATTCTCCCCTCTCGATGACCACACCATGTTCTGAGCTCCTCTTTGCTGGATAGAGCTGAGTACGGAGCAAGGCACCACCAGAGCCTCTCACAGCAAGAGAGCTTTGAGATGAGAAAGAACAAGTTCAGTAATTTTAGAGGAAAGATCTCCATAGGCAGCAGCCATTAGGAATCTGGAATAAAATGTCATTGCTTCAGTGCAAGGGGGCAGCCATCGTGTAAACACACCTGGGCTTGCAGTCAGGCTGCCCTGGTGTTACTGGAATGGCCACGTCCCGAGAAGCTTGCTCACACAGACCTAGGCATTTGGCTTTGCAGACCCAGATAAGGTCACATAATTCCTTTGCTGGCATTTGGATTTCAAAGAGAATGCCAAGGCCTCTGACAGACTCCACACTGTCTGATCTTTCTATGAAATTTTAACTGCTAGATCATTTAAACTGAAAACTGTAAAAGCAGCTATCGAGGAAATGCAGGAGGTGGTGGGAGTGCCAGGGTCATGCATGAAAGCCATCCAGAAATGCAGATCGATGCATCTCTGCATCTATTTAAAATACACCTTCCACTTGACTATGTTGACAAGTGCAGTCTTACCAACACATGGAACCTCTGCCCTTCTTTTTAAACAGCTTTCTGAGCTTCAAGGCTTAGATTTCTAGTTGTAACTTTTAATTTATGGATCACAGTTAGCATAATAATATGGAGATGTAGTAGGTACCTGATCTCCATTTCAGATAGGAGCTGTCACTGCAACAGCAGAACACGCAGCTTATTTTCCACCACTGCTCCACATGAGCAATGGTTCCTGTTGCCACCAGTGTCATGCAAAAAAAAAACCCCTGAAGGGGACAGGAGGCTGGTCTACACCATGATCACAGAGAAAAGTGCTCCAGGAAAGAGTGACTATTAAAACTGCTGCTTGAATTATGACCAAAGGTAAGCTCCTTCCGCTTCCTTAAACACATGTTCTTTTTTTCTTTTTTTTTTTTTTTTTTGTACTTTGAGTAATATCAAAGCAGCACTCAAAGACCAGGAGGGTGTATTCCCAGCCTGCTCTTTGTGGATAGCCCATGTCACTATTGTATCGTGTCTGTCCAGCTTCCTTATTTACATGATGCTTTTGCAGAGTGACAGGGCAGGGGAATGACTTAAAATCACTGGGACATCTGGAGCATAAAGCTTTTAATGTAGTTCTCCTGTGATCCCTGATCTTGCTGAAGCTACTTCAGCTTGTTTTTGGCAAGAGAATCAAGTTGAGAGCACCCTTTAAGAAACGCCAGTCTTTCCTCCAGCTGCAACATCCTCATCTACAGGTGAAGAACAAGGGCTTGAGGGTCCCAGACCCTGGACTCCACCAGGAGTGGAGCTGTGAAGCAATGCGCGCAGCCCTGGCCCCCAGCCTCAGTGCTTTTCCTCTAGAACACTGCCCTGCTCTCATAGGGGGGCTGGCATTCAGCAAATCCCACAATACACCCAAACATCACCCCATATTATCAAATCTGGGGTCAGAACTCTCATTTTCTCATTTTCTGCAACACAGACCACCTGATGCTCCCAACCTGGTCTAGCAGGAGGTGCCCCAGCCCCTGGCTGAGGTTTAGGACTAGATGGTCTTCAAGGTATCTTCCAACCCAAACTATTCTGTTCTATTCTAACTACAGAACCTTTCTGTGCCCAGGAAGTGGTACCAGCTGCTGAGAAACCAACTGCTGGTCAGCAGCAATGATGTAGGGAGCCATCAAAGCATGCTGGTGTGCTTAGTTCTTAATTCTGTGGGTTCTTTAAGCACCCATTCACACAGGATTAATGTTTTCAAGATGCCATTGAAAGAATAACACAGAGAAATTAATAAAGTCTGAATTTCTGGTTTCACCCTATAAATTCCAGATGTGTTTAGGTCATTCTCCCCATCCCAGCTACATGGCTGACCCTGCCTTCCCCACAGGTATTTAAGCAGGAGACAAGTGGGCAGCATGAGAGAAGTTTTCCCTTGGCCAGAAGAGCAGCAGCCTTCAGCACCACCACCCACTGACATCACCCAGCCGCTGAGCAGCAACTGAATGCACAGTGATAAAGAAGCGTGTGCTGACAGCCATGCTGGCTCTTCAAACCCCAGCACACATGCTGGCTTCATCATCTTCTGAAAAACAGGGTTCAACCTGGCACTTTTCCCCCTAGATTTCCAGGTTAGAACATAAAGAGGTGGGAATGAAAGATGAAAGGGAAAGACCATCACAAGGTTAACTGAAATGAACTATCTCTGTGGCAAACACAGGGAAAGTTCTCCCCACCATAACCTCAGCACCTGAGGACACAGTAACACCTCCTGTAGTACCAAGATGGTGCTTTGGGAGCTTCCCTCTACACCGGGAAGGGGATATGTGTGCATGTGATGGGGACAGCAAAGCTTTCCCATGACACACAGAGCCATGTGCTTTTCCAAAGGCCTGCTGGCAAGCATAGTGAGCTAACGGGTAGGACTTCCCTCTTTCCCAAAAGATGCTGTGCATGTACTGCTCACCTTCAGCGTGCACCCTAAACCCTCCCAGCATGAGCCCAGACACTCCATGTCAGAGCATGTTCACAGAAAACCAAAAGAGAAGTTTTCCAAAAAGCCTCCAGTCTTGCCCACCCAGGATTACTATTATCTTTTGCATCATTTGGTCACTGAAGCAGAGAGACTGAGCAAATCCTAGTGACAAGGGATTTAAGGCAGACAGTTCCAGCCCCACAGGAGGCTGCCATGGGATTCAGAAGTGACCTTGGGACATCAGCTACCTTCCCCAGAGCTTAGAGGTCTGGGAAGACCAATCCATACCTTCATACCAACATCTTTCACTGGCTTCTAAGGGGGTCTTGCCCTGCAGCATCTTCAAGCCACCCAAGTAGCCCAGGGATGACATATTGAAGAAAGAGAAGAGTTATGGACTCTGCTGCTGAGGGCAGCACAGAAGGTGCAGCAGCTTTCCACAGGGAGTAAAAGAATATGAATGTATTCAACACACACATCTATTTATCAATCACAGTGTATCTCTGTTTGGAGTATGATACTTGAGCTATTCATCATTTCTTCCCCCCAGCCAACCTCACTGGATCCTACTTTGATGTGCTCAGTGCAGGCAGTGCTGGCACTACACTGGGTGCACACACACACACACAAAGGAAAAAAATTCCCAAGGCAGAGGGTCGCCAGGAGACTAGAGGTCCTGCCTGTGTCAGGTGTGCTGCAGGGAGTCCTCCAATACACCCATTTCTAGGTCACTCTTTAAACTGGGGGGGGAGGAGGGAGGGAAGGGGGAGCAGGGGACACCAGCCTGGGGACCACTCAGGGTTCGGCTACCTAGAGGTGCAGCTGCAGGAGAGAGAACTGAGATGCTCCTCTCAAATGTCAGCCCGTGAAGCATCTGGCCAGGGGTCTGAATGCCACAGCATCATTTCAGATTGTAACAGCAGCAGCAACCACCACACTGAAAAAATGCTGGCTACTGGCAGAGCTGCTGCCTTCTCCCTCCACTCACCGCCTTTAGCTGCCGTCACACACACACACACACGCTCAAGTCCTGTGCATGTGGAAATGGGAAGCGATTCGGGGGATCAAGAAATGGTGGTAGAGAAGGAAAAGCCCCACCGTTCAGGCAGGGTAAAACAAGAAGGGGAGGGCTCACTGGTGTAATTTCGGGGTTGGTCTAGGATGATGTCATAGCACTGAGCAAGTGCCATGGCCAAACAGTGGGTACTTTCTAACGCTCCTCATCCATCTGACCTCTAATACCATCAGGCTGAAATATTTAAGATGACATTTATTTGAGCTTTAAAAAGCCATTTTTCACTCCTTTCCCTCAAAAAGGCTGCTCCTGACCGCAGCCAGTGTGGATGCGAGGTGGGGGAGGCGGCACGACAACTAACTCTTCCGGCACACACCCCTTTCCCTACTACAAAGGCATCCACAGCAATCACATTTGCAATAGTACAAATCTCGATGGATTTCCACCCGTCCCCCTCCTCTTTGTAAGCCCACAGCCTGCTGTAAGCCCCCTCCCTTATCGCGACCCAGCCACCCTGCCCAGGGATCGAGCCAAAAAATGCAGTCACGGTACAGTTGCTTGAAATAAATGAATGAATGAAAAGCCAGGCAGCAGCTCAGCCGGGGAGCAGCGATCTTATTGTTCCAAACCCCGGCTGCATCTGCATCCCCACGGCATTTCGGCATATTCCACACCAGCACATAGACACACTTTATGCACAAGCAAATAAACATATTAACAAAAGAGGTGGAAAAAAGGGGAGGGGGGGATCTGAGATGATATTCACTTCACACAGGAAGGTGGCTCATCTCACATATATTGGAAATACACAGAGAAATTAAATATATTCTACATTTTACATCTCTCTCTCACACACACACACAAGCTAAAATATCTTTCAGTGCAATACCTAGTTGCTATGCCAACGACAACAAAAAAACAATTAGGAGAGAGAAGGAAGAAAAAAAAAGACAAATCCCTGACCCCTTTGCAGAGGGAGAGGGGTGAGAGGAGGTGGGGTGGGGTGGCTGCTTACCAAAGATGCTGATTTGATTGTGGCAAAGCGCTCTCGGTTCCGGTAGTGGAGGGCCTGATTCTGCACTGACTGGGTAGGCCGCACCTCAGGCCTGCGATCCCTGTGGCCCACCTCATCCCTTATAAATACATGATCCTGCAGAAATGGATAAAAACAAGGAGAAAGTCCGGCTGTGCTCTTCCCGCGGCGGCTGCCTCTCTCTCACCCCTCTGTCTGCACAAGCGCGGCTGTTGGAGAGGCATAGTTCAGCTCTCTGCTAGCCCCGGCAGCTCCCACCGTACAAAATGAATAAGCAACACATTGCAGGCTGGGGTTCGGCGTGTCAGCTGATCGCTAGCAGGATGCCTTCTGAATCCCTGGCTCGGGTTTGGGTTTTTTTTTTTTTAAACCTCCAGTATTACATATGTGCCAAAAAAAAAAAGACTCAAAAGCATAAAGCGATGCAGAGCGATCAGACTCCTCAGAAAGGTCGGGTTCAAGCACTGCAACCAAGCGATCCCGGTAAAAACGTGATTTCCATGTCTAGCAAAGAAGATGCTGTTCCCTTTTAACACACAAGCAACATTTTGCCTCATTCCCTTTGCCGAGTGGTTTGTCCTCAGTCGAGGTTCTTTGTCTCTTGTTTGCTATCTGCTGTGGAGGACGAGCATCCTGGCTAACACCATGGCAGGCTGGAGAGCACCAGGAAAGCCTCTGTGACCACTCAGGGATCCTGCTTTCCAGTCATGATCCCGCACAGTTCTAGCACTTTCTCTCCACAGCCCACAAAGGATTTATTTTTTTTTTTTTTTCTTCCCCCTTTTAAAGCAACAGCTCACAGGTTTTAGCTCAGCTGGTCCCCGCCGCAGCCTCCCTCCTGCTCACGGGCAAGGCATTGCGAGGAGCGGCTGTGCATCTGTGGAACCGCGCCTGTGAGGTTTGCAACGGAACAAAGCTCTGGCCAAGTGGGTAGAAGAGAGAACCTCATTGGAAAGGCCAGCAGAAAACACCACCGTGATCTTGAGATTCAAACGGTGACTGCCAAAAGTACCTGCCGGTAATGTCCTCAGGACATGCCTTTGGACACCAGGCACGTCCCGCTACCTCCCACTGCAGCCTGCCCAGTGGTGTGGGCTCCACGGGGCAGCAGTGATGGGCGGCAGCATGGGCACATCTGCTGTATTGCCATCTACCACTGTTTCATGACTCCCATCCTCAAGCTCCAGCTCCTGAAAAAAACCTGAGGTTCTTCCTGATTTACATCAGCAAGATAGAGGCCGCAAATGTGAGCAAACACCTACACCAAAAGGCAAACAAAAGAATCATAGAATGTTTGGGTTGGAAGGGACTGTTAAAGCTCATCTAGTCCAAACCCCCTGCCGGGAGCAGGGACACCTGCAACTAGAGCAGGTTGCTCAGAGGCCCGGCCAACCTCACCTGCAATGGTTCCAGGGATGGGGCAGCAACCACCTCCCTGGGCAACCTGGGCTAGGGTCCCACCACCCTCAGCATCAACATTTTCTTCCTTCTATCTAGTCTAAATCTCACCTCTAAGTTTAAAACCACCACCTCTTGTCCTGTCACAACAGGCCCTGCTAAAAAGTCTGTCCCCATCTTTCTGAGAGGCCCCTTGAAGTACTGAAAGGCCCCAAGGTCATCTCCCTGCGGCCTTCTCTTCTTGAGGCTGAACAACCCCAACTCTCTTAGCCTGGCCTCACAGCCCTTGGACCATTTCTGTGGCCTCCTCTGGTCCTGCTCCAACAGGTCCATGTCTTTGCACTGAGGACTCCAGAGCAGGACCCAGCACTGCAGAGCTCACCAGAGCAGAGCAGCAGAACCATCTCCCTCAACCTGCTGGCCATAGACTCCAACTCTTTGCAGAGAATGGCTGCCTCTGTCAGAGTAACTCACCACCTCTGTACACTGGGCATTTGCAGGTGAGCAGAGGCAGCTTAGCCACCCTGCCATGCCAGAGCAGACACCAGTGAGGTCAGAAAGCAGCCAATATGGACCAGCAGCTCCACCAGGACTCTGCTGTTGTACTGATGCTCCTTCACCAGCCCACAGACACTTGCTTCCCTCTCTGCTGTCCTCAGTTTCTAGTCTGGACCAATGCACATCCAGCCACTTTCAGGAGGATTCTGTAAACAATTTCAATCGAAAGCCAAACAGGTACAGAAATGCTGATATGAAGAGCTGAACATGATCTAAAGTGCTTTAAACTCGACATCTTTCCTCATATCCTTCATTCTGAGTGTTTCGGCTCCACACTCACCTTTGACTTGCCTTTGCATGGAGAGAACACAATGACCAACTCCATCACAGAGCCAAGCCTGCACCAGCACCTCTGTACTCACCCAAAGGGGACAGAATAAGCTAAAACAGTTAAAAAGGACAGTCCTCCATGGAATCAGTGGGTCTACAGGTTATAATAAAAAGCCAGAGCTTCTTTTTACAAAGACCTTCTGCAACACTGTCTTCAAAGAGGCAGGCAGGGTTACAGAAGGGTGGTCACGGGGCTCA
This sequence comes from Coracias cyanogaster, assembly GCA_033124195.1. Classification (NCBI taxonomy): domain Eukaryota; kingdom Metazoa; phylum Chordata; class Aves; order Coraciiformes; family Coraciidae; genus Coracias; species Coracias cyanogaster. The sequence goes on along the minus strand of JAVSBS010018787.1, from coordinate 83,196 downwards.
TCTTAGATATTTAACCTGTGCATGTTCATGCAACAAGCTTAGGCTCTACAAGAGTCATACCAAAAAAAAAAAATCTTGATTAAACATTTAAAGTTTAACAGTATCATTCAGTTTAATTGGACTCATGGCTTCACTGGAAGAACATCAATCCCAAGTTCTCTACAGCTTTGAACCACCCTTGCCTATCAAATAGATGTAGGACTCTGGGAAATACAACCTGAGGTTCCTCAAATAACCCAAAGCAGACGGGCTGACTACTAACATCATCTTTGATTTTGGTATTTCTGCTGATGTGTTCTGGAGCCTTCTGGCACAACGGTCCCCTGGCCAGGCAAGGAGCACTGCTAGAAGCAAGGCTGAACTTGGCATCTTGCTCTCCAACAAGCAGCTCTGCAGAGAGAAACCCAGCTCTGTGGGGCTTGTGCAAACCTAGCCTCATGGGATTGCACTGGAACAGAGCAAGGGTGAAGGGCACCAGCAACCACCAAAGGGGATTCCTTTGCCACAGGCTGGAACTGGAGCATCTCATATACAAAGTAAAGCTGAATAAAGAGTGTCTTGTGGCAGAGATCTTACCACTCTGAACCATGAGCTGCTGTTCTGCTACCATAGCTATGAAATTGAAGGTGGAGACAGGCCAAATGTGAGCCATGGTCATGCACAAAGCCTAAAGGACATTCACATGTGAATGTTTAAGGTTCCCAAGGCCTGTTACCAATACCCCAATCCCAGGACCCCCGTTACCTCGCTCCCTTAGTGTGCCAGGGGCAATGTGAAATATTAACACTACAGAAACAGCAAATCACTAAAAAAAAAACCAAAAAACCCCCACAAACCACAGTTACAATGGACATTTAGATTTTTCAGAATGCTTCAAAACACCACCTGAAATAACAACTTGAAATTGTAATTACTTCTTACATGGGAAAATTCACCTGTGGGTTACATCCTGTTATCTAAGAGGTGGACTCTTAGAGGGCAGAACGTCAACCCAGTCTTGTTTTATGGGACTTCTAGTTACTTCAGTGCCCAGAAGCAGCTCCCAACAGAACCTAATTGCCCTTCAGGAACGTGAATTAATGGCATTCTCCATTTCAAATTGAGATGGGTGAGGAATGGGAAAACTCCTTTGCAATGGAGCAGGTGAAAGGACCAATTTCAAGCGGACAGAAAACTCGGTTGTCCTTGGCACCCCTTAACCCGAGATCTGAGGCTTCTGCAGCAGGCTGTCAACCACCACCAACTCAACGAATGAAACCTTAACAGGCAAAACATTGTTCTGAAAAGCTGTCATGCTACCAAAAATAAAACCACCTGACAAAGCGTTACCAAATCTAGCAAGTTACACCACTACAGAGACTGCTACTAAACAGACCTGTAAGAGAACTAAACCTAAGAGTAGCCACATCTCCACCAGCCTTCCTCAGACAACATGACTAATGGCTACTAAAACAAACATCTACCTATAAACTCAGAAAATAGATTTCTGCTCTTTATATTTTATTTTCCTCTCCCAGAAGCTTGCTAAGACACTGCAATCTTCTCTCCTTCCAGATGTTGACACACGTCAGGAAACTGTTTCAAATGTTTAGCTCCAGATTTGCGGGAAACAAAGATCCAAAACAGGCACCGTGGATCAAGTTAGTCAGTAAAATCTGACCAAAAGCACCCCAGAAACTCACCAAGGCTGGGTCAGGGTATCTCAGTCTTAACTCCACAGCTCAAGTACTGGTTTGGTTTTAAAGTAATGTATCTTCTGTGTGTATCTGACTTTCCACCTGTCTTCTGTTTACTGCAATATTTGCCTTAGGAACACACCTTTGAGCATGCTCAGATCACAACTCATTAAACCATTAAAATCCTTCTATCCAGGGTCAACAGTCTAGAATCTGCAGCTTCCTACTAAAGCAACTGTTTGTTCTTCTGCCTCTATCTGCTACACAGAACTTTCAGGCCAAGCACAACAAATGGGGGTGTTTGGCTAGGTGTTGGCTTTGACATTGCTGATCCTATTTGCCAGGACAGTATCTCTCAAACATTCTGCCAGTGTTATCTGATCAGAGAGCTGGTTGAGCGTCCAGTTATTTAAAAGATGCTAAAGAGCAAGTCTCTCAAAAACAATGAAAAAATCAAAAGACAGGACTCCTACATATAATGGATTAATAAGTAACCTAAAAAAGATAAACCAAAAATTATTCTTGGGGAGGTAAATCTCTTGGTAAATAGAAATACAGAGCCAAAGTCAGAACATTTGTTCAGACAAACTGATGCAAGTGAGTTCCAGGTAGATACCTGGACAGCCACCACTGGTGTGTTGTCTGAGCATCTTACATGCTCAGGGGTTTCTGCTCAAGCCCACGAGTTTGGTTCAAGGTCACCCTACAGGGTAAGGACCTGAATTTTGCTCTCTGCAGTCCCATGCTTGTTCTACCAGACACTGGCTTTTCATCCTCTTCACTGAAAAAAGGAGCTTCTACCATCCCCTGCCCCAACAGCTGCACACCGCTGCAGGAGTATCTGCTTAACGTCATTGCCATACATTTAAGAGCAACACTAACAGTATCTTCATGCTATGTTCAAGATATTCCAATTAGACTCCTTCCTGGCAACACTTCGTAATTACACTGATAAAATAATTTTATTCTTAGAAAAAGACAAAGCTTGTTCCAAGAAACACTAAGGGAAAAAAGCCCCACACAAACAGTGCTGCAACAAAACTGCCTAGGTGAGTAAAATACCTGCTCAGAAGACAACTGGAACAAGCAAGCTACAGAAGCAAACACAAAAGAACTCAGTAGGTAGATAGGAGTTGATTTTTTTTCCTACAGAGAAGAAAAAAAAAAAAAGAGAGAGTTTTGCCTCAGATTTTATTCACAGCAAAACCCGGCAGACAAATCTGTAAGTTGTATTTGATACTTAGTTTGTCAGTATTGTCATACGGTTGAAGCAACCCTTGCACTTGCAAAGCTCCAACCACAAGAATTAACACAAAATAAGTGGAGGAAGGAGTCTTCAGCACCTGATTTAGAAACCCACGCACCCCACGACTGCAAACTGATCACAGTGGACTAACCTAAAGCTGAAACATCCAAACTGTCGCCTCCAAAGGAGCATTCACTTGCACACGGCAGTTTTGTTATGCACACCAAATAAAACTCCCCACAAGCACCCCTGGCACAAGAGGATTCAGTAAGTACAAGCACTGCCACCCTCCCCGACAAACCAGGAAGGCAATTTGAGCCATACTTGAATGGAATGGCAGCAAAACCCTTCCTTCTAAGAACTTAAAGAGGAGGAAAAACAACAGTTCAATACATTGCATTAAATGCCTTAATCTACAGGGAAGTATCAAAAGTCTTTCAAGAAAAGGCTTCACGTCACCAGCCTGTTTGACGTGATGCCAGGAGGTGCACGAGGGGTCAGCGCTGCCGGCACACGCGAGCCAGAACTCAGTAAGTCATTACCTAACTATCCTTTACATCTCATAAACCCAACATCTTCTCCAAGTATGAATCGTAAACGTTGATATGCAGGAAAACAGCCTCAGCTGTAACTCCTGTAGAGCCTCCAGGCCAGAACACTCTCCATCCACAGAATCCAGCACGAACGTGGCACGTTAACCACTGCAGTGCCAAGTGACACCTACAGGTTCATTTAACAGATCTGGAAAGTCACTCAAGTTAAACAGTTATTACGCAAGTATGTTCTGATTATGGACACTGGGCAAGAATTTGTGATCATCAGCTACAAACACCTTCTTTTCATCCCTTCGTTATAAACCAGATTTTAATTATTAGAGTTCTCTGACGTTTTTATTGCCCAAGTTTCATCTTTGTAAGTACTGATAATTTTAAGGTTGAAGTAAGTAACAGCAACAACTCTGTATTGCAGCTGAACAAAACAATTCCCTGCTGGCTTTTTGTTCAGATGAAAAAAGAACAACCTTTTTTACTATCATAAAGTTTTATAGAAAGAACATAATACCACATGGGAGCATTCTAACTCCTACCACTTGGCATATTCATCTACAACAACAAAATAATATCTCTGGGAAGCCACCTGGACACACACTGACATACACCAGCAGTTGAACAAAGCTGATGACAAACTACTTGCGATGCATCAACTGATGCCTATATCCTTCGGGAGTCAAAATCTTAATCCTCATTTTAGGATGAATTAATTGATTATCTGCTTTTACAATCTGGGTTACGTGTTTTTGAAGTACAATGTGTTTGGAGTTCAACTCCTTGCCCCATTTTGTCTTTTTCTGGGCACTCTCAGATACAACTGGGTTTGCGTTACTGGTGTCATTTATTCTTCCGTTCTCAACCCGTGCAGCTGAACAACCGAATGAACTCCCAACTGGAGATGGGCACAAGAATGTCTATCCTGAGGATTCTTGGATGGAGAAGTGCAGCTATGTTAACTGTCTTCAAAAGAGACAACTGAAAAGCAGAACTCTTAACACTGATCCTACTGCGACTGACACAGCAGTTCATCAATCTGAAGGGTAATCAGTGGGGCAAGGAGCAGTTTCTAGCAGGAGAGCTCATCTGAGATGGACAGCTGACTTTCCTGTAGAGAATTTGCTACAGAGGAAGGCATCCTCCTGAGGAAGCACTCTTTGACCCCAAGGATGGGCTGAGATCCCAGGAAGGGAGGATGCAGGCTTCCTGCCTGAGCAGCAGACATTATTGCAATTTTTTTCCTCCCAGGAGATTAGGGCACAGCTATAAACCAAGTCATATAAAAAGCTATGCATTTAATTACAGCTTTTTATTGTTATTATTTTCTTTCTGTCCAGTGATTTTTATTTCCAACTTACAAGTTCTACTCTGCTGATAGGTGAGAGCTGCCTTTGTTCTAAGCACACATTTAGAAGCATGGAGCTCTATGGCTGCCCTAAAGCTTTTGTACTGTGGAAGGAGTGAGGCTGTGCCTGCTTTTTGTGGAGGATTTATCACAAATGCTATTCTCCACCAGGCATCTCAGCTATCACCAACTGGTATAGCCAGGGAAAGTTAAGCAGGCCACTTCACTTACCCTGCGACCACAAAACATTTTTGGAAGTTACAGCCAACTTGCAGCTGTTAAAAAACCCCACCAAACCAACACAAAAAACTGTCTACAAATGCTTTACTAGATAAGCATGTTTCTTATGCTCTGCCTCAGCACAGCTGGTCACAGTATAGATGCTAGGAGTGCTTGATGGGGATGCTCAAAGCTCCTCCCAGCCTAGCACTCCACAGGTGATGAAGCAAGAGCTCCAGGTCTGCTCCTGATTTACACCAAGTAACCATCACTTCAGACTGGCTCTGCACACCAAGCAGCTTCTGAGGCTCTGAGCACTGGGAATTCTACCTTACATGTGACCATGGACACTTTAATCCCACATTTTACAATTGCACATGACATCCTGAGGCTGTGGTGTGAAGAAACCAGAAGGCCTCTGACACTTAAGGCTTTGCGTCTTAGAAAATATCAGACTGGGCAATTTTGCCATCTTGGTCACTTAACCTCTGCATGTACCAGACTCTGTAAATTAACACATTTGTTGAATACCATAATTTTACTCCATGCTTTGATTTGCCCCATGTGAGAGCAATCTCATGTGCGACCCTATGCCCACATCACAGAGACAGCCAGCTAATTATGTTCCTCAGTATTTTCTTTTTAGCCTTTAAAGGTTGATTAAATGCAAAACAAAAGCTTCAACTCGAACTCCAGCTTCTTTCCACTTTGTGATTAGGCTCCAGAGTGCCAAGCTCACTGCCTACTTCTCAGTAGCTAGAACAAAACCAAGTTGTGTGGATCAGCTTCATCACAGCTCACAGAAATGCAGCTAAAGTGAGCACAGAGACAAATAGAAGTCTTTTCAGAATAAGGAATTTACCTTGAAAATGGAGCAGGATGTATGTGTATATAAACCCCCTGAAGTGTACTGTGCCAATTTTAGTCTTTTCACATGTATTAATATATACATAATATACACAAAGCAGTTTTTCATTTAAAATTGCATTCCCCAAAGTAAGAGAGAATAAAAAATTATATACTAAATTAATATATTTGCAGACTGGAATACATCCTGGTACGCATTAAAAATTGCCTGGTGTGTACATACAGCCTGGTGTGTACGTACTGATTCTTACCATTTGCCAGGTAAGAATCAGTAACCACAGCAAACAGTTGACTATTCTGTAAAGACCATCAGTGCAGAGCTGGGCTTTGCACTTCCAAAATTACCCTAAAACATCTGTATTAAGTGACTTGCGGGTGATTTCTTTTACATGAGGTCAGTTATAAGGGTGCAAGAGACCCTGGTTTTTTCCAAACCAGATAAAAACTTCCATGTGGTGTTCGTGTTGTACTCAATGTCTTCATCTCAAGAAAGAACACCTATGCAGAGGTCTAAGAGGGCTGAATTCATAACACCAGAAATATTCCTGTGTTTGTATTTCAGAAGTGTCACACAACAACTATAAACCAAAAACAAGCAGGAACTCCACTTCTTTCACAAATGCAATTTATGGCTGATGGGAGTGGTCCCCATTTTGTTTTCAATTGTAATGACACTGCTCAGTCAGTAATATTACAACGCATGACTACCGTGTAAATCAGTCCCTCAAAATTCTATTTTGATGCAGATGTAAATATTACTAAAGACTGTGAAATTAATATTACCACACATTTCTGAAGCCTACACAAAAAGAGAATGAGCTCCAACTATAACCACCCAGCAGACACTCTCAGGTGCGTTGCTCTTCGTTCAGGATTGTTCCTTGGGCTGGCATTTTGTACCTAACTGTTGTTTTTTTTTTTTCATAGAGGTGAACATAAAATCATCTCTAAAGGTGCTATTGCAAATGTATTTCAGAAAGATGTAAACCTGTGCAACTTATCTACCATTCTTTTTAAATACGTGAGGTGGCCTGTTGTGGAAGACAAAATTTCTCAAGAGCTCCATTTTATAAATGCTTCAATGTTCAATTACACAAACACTATTTCAGGAAGAAAAGCCACTTACAAGTATTTCGTTAAACCAGGCTTTACTGTAACCTTACAAATGAGAAATTCATACCTTCCATACCACTGTGATGTTTTATCTCCTCTGGCAAGAAGCGTACGTACACTTGGAAGCTCTTTGCGAATGCAATCACACAAACAACCTACATTTTACTGCCCACTAGCAAATAGCACTGCTAAGGCCAAGCCAGAACTATTTCAGTCAAACAGTCTTAGAATAGGTGCTGACCTACAGCCAGACAACTTCAGCTTCATACCTAGCACCAAGGAAACAAAAGCCAACGGATCACAACATGCAGCAAAAGAGCAGGAGGGCATTGAGTGGAACTTGACTCAAAACATACCTTGTGCGAAGGGTCCAAAGCTCTGCACGCTTCAGCTTCTCATGAGGGAAATCCAAGTGCAAGCAGATTTCAGTCATACACTGTGGCTGGTAAGTGGTGAGCTCAGCTGCTGTGACCACTTGTTACCACGCCACACAATAAAGGACCATCATTTACGGGCAAACAAGGTCTGACGTTCCAAGCAGAGGTGAAGAAGTGCACATGCAGGGCTGGGTAAGGAGGCATGCGGTAAGTCTGCACGAACCCTGCCTACACGCTGGCAGTGCTACCTCTCCTTAGCGGCCTCTTTTTATATTCAGAGGTTCTTTAAATGCAGTTTAGCTTTTTAAAAAAACAAACCCAAACAGAACTTGATTCTGGCAAGCCCGGCACCAGCTCCAGCTCTCAGCAGACAGCTCAGCACAAGACCACAGCACACTGATGTGTGGGCCTTATGCGGGTGAGCCAACGTGAGCGACAGCAGGGACTGCAGGAAGCTATGGAGAGCACCAGAGAACATACCTTCTTATGGACAACGGAGGAAGTGGAATTAATTGTGCTCTCGTCACTATGCATCATGACCAGTTCAGGGCTGCTCTCATCCAGGACCTCCTGCATGCTGCTCACACTGCTGCTCTGACTGCCTGTGCTCACAGACATGCTTGGGATGGAATGGTTGCTGCCCAGACTGTCCATCTTCCTACTCAGGTTTGATCCATGCTCACTGTCCTATAAAACAAGGGGCATCAGTTACAAATACTGCAGGAGATCACCTGCCCAGCACGTGCCTGCAGTGCCCAAAGTTTGTTTTAAAGGCGACTCTGCAGGGTTAAAGGTTCTTTGCTCATTATTTTGGCAACTACATATTTCTCAAGGCTGCTTAGGTGATGAAATCACTCCATAGGTGGCAGTTTGGTTTTGCCTTTTCCCCTGCAATATTTCTACAGCAGGGTTCATGTCAGTTTTTTCCACATATCGGTAAGTCTGGGCATGGCTCTTGGCTTGCATAGGAGACATCCAGGAATACTGGATGGCTGGTGAAAGGAGTCTCTTAATTAAAGGAAGCAATCCAAGTATGTATTAAAACAATGTTGCAGGTCCAGGACATGGTACACCACATTTTGTGAATCAGAAGAGATGTCAGAGAGCGAACCCATTTGTTTATTATTTGATAAATATCCCACAGTGCTTAACAGGTGTAGAGGTTTTAACCTCCATGTCCCAAGCAGTCAGCAATCACATTTTGTCAAGCTTAAAACCCCTTTAACCTTGTGTTTGCAGCCAAGATAAATTCTTCATTCACCTTTAAGCAGCTGACTCAGAAGTGCCTGCATGATTCCAGTGATTAAAACTGGTGTAATCTACTTAGGCATACGTAAATAAATATTCCTCATACAGGACATGTTTTTGATTCTACAGCCAAATATCAGAAGTTCGCAGCCTTTTTTCTTTTTGCATACTCATACAAGTGGAGTAAACCCAGAGTATGCGCTTCATCTGGACTGACTCAAGGAATTTATGGAGTCCTTTGTAATCAACTAATGGCACTGCAAGGAGTAATTGTAATTAACTAGAGGCTCCGAAGGAGTTCACAGTGAGGACCAAGAACTCCAAACATCCTTCAGCTCCTCAGCCAAAATAGCCTCGATTCACCGAAATGAATGGCTTGTTGGTACACCCAGCTTGTCCTGGCCTCCAAAGGGATCTTGGGGAGAATTGCACCACAAATCAATCAACAGGGTACTCATTTTGTTGGAAACCAACAGAAAGATCAAACTGCAGACTTGACAGATTTGTATGTGATTGTGAGATTATTTTTTAAGCAATCAGCAGATCATTCAGAGCTTGCGTGAGAGCACTTAAAATCCAAAATAATACTATTTTACAGGGAACATATTCACACAAGAATGAAAATATTTCCAAGATGCTTATATAAAAGTTGCAGAAGAATTAACATAATGAAGCATCTGAGATGAGGATCTGGCTATGTAATTAATGACTGTGTATGCACAAAGGACAGGGATGAGATTGCATATGCAACCTTAACATTGACTTCTTGACTTGAATATTTTCCAAATGACCTTAACTGTCTTGCATGAGCTCTGAGGAGTTAGTAATACTCTGAGCATTAGTAATATTTTGAGTGTTCAAGATTTGTAATGCTTCTTTTCCACCTTAAAGTCTAAAGCAGAAAAAGGAACCGTCTTGTGGCATTTACAGTTGAGCAGCTCCTGTTAACCAGCCGAGGAGTAACTGAAGCACGTGTTGTGTTTTCCTTTCACTGCCAGGTTAGTGATACACACGAGCAAGACAACCTCCCTTGTGGTACAGAGCCCAGTGGTAGGACGCAGTGCAGAGCATGCTGTGCACATGCAGAGTGGGAGCTTCATTAAAGTGTTAATCCCTGTAGATACAATAACTTTATTTTTCCCACCCTCTTTTGAGGAGTGGGGACAAGAGGAACAAAAGATACATCCTAGAGTCAACCACTACCACAGGTATCCCACTTGGCGGTGGAGCCTGGATCCGCTGAACAGCCAAGTGGGAAGCCCAGACCCTTGTGCTTTCCTCTTCTAACAGCTTTTCCACATACGGGTGGAGAAAGACTGAAGGTTTCAGTGCAAAAGCCTGACAATCCCCCCACTCCCCAACTAAACTCGAGGTTTAGAAACTGGCTGGCTGGAGGGTTAGAACAGAACACTTCATAGCTTTAATCACGGGAGTGGCTGTTCACCTTCAAAGCGAGGGACAGAGCTACGTGCCAGTCCCCTCCTGTGTGCTCTCCTACCTGACACCCAGGCTTGCCCACTCCTTCAGCCAGAGCTCTCCTGTAGCTTTAAAGGAACGTTTGACATATACAAACCTCAAAACCAAGTCCCTGAATACATGCTGAGCTTGGGCACCTTGCTGCTGATAAACTGGCTATGCTGCAGCAAAAAGGAATGCAAACGTCAATTTGCCTGTCAAATTTTCTTTCTTTGAGAACCAGTCATGGATTTATTTATCCGATATGCCTGCACCAAATGACATTAATTTCCATCTAAGCTCATCAATTGAAAAATGACTGGTTTCATTCTCTAAGCCACAGTTAGTTATCAATTATCAGACACTGATTAAGTGCGTTGTTTACTACAAGACTTAAACTGAAGCTGAATTTTAGGTCTTTAACACTTTAACACTGTAGAATTTTTAAGTCTTATTAATTTGATGATTTGCTTTTCAGCTCATGATAGGCCAATTACTTTACAGTAGAGTTATGGTAATTGAAATAAATGTTAACGTTAATCAAATAATCTTAACTATGTTTATGAGAAAGAAAAGCCTGGGCTGCCAACAGACCCTCCTTCACGCACACAGGCTGGGAGCCACTTTCTTCTCACACAATCTTCCTCCAAATGAGTTTCTTCCCTAAAGCTTTCAGAAGAAAGGCCACCATTTGAAAAAAAAAGTTCTAAAACTGGCAATAAATGCACATCTACACAGCGAGTAAGGGTGACTATCACTCATTATCCTGTCTTGTCTCCCTGCTGATCCAGACAACATTCCAGCAACACTGATTGCATCCTCACCTAGGCTGTGCTGGTTCTGCTCCCTTAACAAGGTCTAAAATTACTTACAACAGTGAAAATGAGTTAAAACAAGAAAAGTACCTCCTCCTCTTCTTGAGACTCAGTCAGTGGGCCATTCCGTGTCTCTTGGAAAAGGATTTTCTTCATTTTCCGGTACTGAAGGTTATCCAATTCACGTACTGCATCTTTTGTCCTTTGTATGAGGTCTATTAGTACCCTTGGCGGTCGGTCTCGGCGAACAAAATCGTGCTAAATGAAAGGAAATAAAACACATGGTTTCAGACGTGACACTATGTCTGATGTAAAAACAGGCACACAGTGCCTTCCTTGAGACACCTGAGATGACAGTTCATATTCAGTAACTGCTTATTCACACTCAATAATTAGTAATTCCCTTATGAAAGACTCCAAGCACACCGAGCACTGACTATACAGACCGTGCTCATTGCTACATCCACTCACCAAAATGATCATGCTACACACTGAGTTTTGAAGTGTGGGCTGCAAAACGCTTGGTTCACAAGTCAGATCTGCTCAAGCACAGAATTCAGGTAGACGTAGAGGACAGAGAAGCGAGGCAAAACCACCTTGTTACCCAGAACCACCATGTGGTGTGTACACATGTGCAAAGGCGCATCTGCAGCAGGAGAAGCTGGCAGTGGATGGAAGGATGAGCGTCCTGGCTGGCCCATCACAAGCTCTCTTTAGCCCTGACTCCCTGTGTGGGCTTCACAAAAAAAAAATCTTCAGTGGAATTTCACAGAATCATTTTGGTTGGAAAAGCCCTTTCAGATCACCAACTTCAGTAACCCAGCACTACCAGGTCACCACTAAACCATGTACCTCAGCACTACATCTTCGTGGCTTTGAAACCCCTCCAGGGATGGGGACTCCATCACTGCCCTGGGCAGCCTGGGCCAGCCCTTGACAACCCTTTCCATGAAGAAATTGTTCCTCATGTCCAACCTAAATCCCCCTGGCACAACTTGAGGCTGTTTCCTCTTGTCCTGTCACTTGTTCCTTGGGAGAAGAGCCTGATCCCAACCTGGCTGTAGCCTCCTTTCAGGGGGTTGTGGAGAACAAGAAGGTCTCCCCTGAGCCTCCTTTTCTCCAGGCTGAACACCCCCGGTCCCTCAGTCGCTCCTCACCAGTCTTGTGCTCTAGACCCTTCCCCAGCTTCGTTGCCCTTCTCTGGACGTGCTCCAGCTCCTCAGTGTCCTCCTTGGAGTGAGGAGCCCAAACCTGACCCCATGATTCAAGGTGTCACCTCCCTAGTACCGAGTCCAGGGAGACAATCCCTGCCCTATTCCTGCTGACCACACTAGTGCTGAAACAAGCCAGGATGCTGGTGGCCTTCTTGGCCACCCAAGCACATTCCCCTGAGCTGTACAACTGGCAGTAGAGTATGAAAGCCTTGCAGCTTTCCCTCTGACTACAGTAGACAAGCCTGAGTCTACACTTGCCAACATTCTGTATGGGATCACTACAGTTGGGTATGTTGCTTAGCAGGTACAACGGGAGATGGCCTGAAGGCACAAACATCTTCCTCACGTTTCTAGAAACATTAACAGTGAAAGACAAATGGGAAGAACATTTTTCTCTGCCCTGTATTGCAAATGCCACGATGGCCTTTAGATATGCCTCGGCAGCTGGATCCCACACACACAGAAGTTCTCCAGAGAATCCTGTCTGCCCACTTGGCCTCACAGCTCTTGCCACACCTGATAAACTCGGGGTCCCATAGGACAGGGAACAGCATCTCCACCCTAGATATGATGCCATTCCTCAAGTTCTTGAGCTAACACATCCAACTGTTGCTGGAGTAAGTGACACGTGAAATCCAGTCCTCAAAACAGGAGCCTTGTGTACTAAAAAGTTGAAAGGATTAGCTGAACTTTTAATGATTTGTAAAGAAACATAGATACCATCATGCCACAGGCTTCTTTCTTGTTTCTAATTGAACTCAAACTGTTGTGCACTTGAGTTTTTGCTAATGGGGATGCTAGTCATTTCACTATCAATTTTTCACTCAGTGATAGTGTTTATTTTTTAATTATAGGGAAAAGTTCTAAACATTTCACACAGAAGCAAAATGAATCATTTCTTCTCCTCAATGCAGATAACTGCTATTTATTTCTCTGTAAACAGCAACAATCTGCAGTTTGTCTATAATCAGAAAAAGGTAACCATTTTTATCTCATTCTAGAGAATTTTTAGAAAGCAGCAATGCATTTAGAACAACAACCCTGACCTTTTAATCCACCCTATATGTTCACTACCTACTTGGTTACGCATATTCTTTAGCAATGCAAACACTCATTTCACTGGAAAGACAACGTGGTTCATATTCCAGCACTGCTCAAGTATCAGAATGTGACCACACTGAAACTTTAGGGCAGGTGCAAAGTGAAAACCAAAAGGCTCTTGCATAACGAGAACACAATTCTGGCTGCTCGCTTGCATTATCTAATTGTCTAAATGGCGCACACAAGATGTAGGCACCCCTCTGCCAGGCTTCTCTAAGAAATGATGGCTGAAAGGATTTAATTTGTCTACTTTCTCCAAACCGCAAGGAAAAAAACCCCAACCAAACAACAAACTCAAAATGGACTCAAAGGGAAGAAGGGGTTAATTCCAAGTTAATCCTAAAGTGGCTGGAAGAGCGACAAACAGAACTCAAGTCCCCTGGGAATGTCATGCAAGCTCAGAAAAATAGGGAAAAAAGTTTTTTTAAAAAGCTTATAATGGCTTTTAAAAGTGAAAAATATTAGTGAGATAGTTTGGGGTGGGTATTTTTTAATGTCAACTGCATTTTAACATCACTGCAGTCATTTGACTATTTTCATCTGGGATAGTGAATGGAAACTGAATTCGTTTTCAAATACCTCATTTAAAATTCAGTTCTCTAATAAAATGGAGCCACAAAAAAAGGTTTGCTTTATCCCTGTTTGGCACACAAGTGAAAAACCTTCAAAAAGACAAAAAGATCTCCAATATTATAATCTAACAAGCTTTAGAGAGAGCTACTGCAGGAGGGAACATCTAGGGTACTGAAAGTCTAAACCAAGTAAAACCCCTGGATATACGTGATTTGAGATCTCAGCTCCAATTGTTCACCCAGACTCCAACTGAAGGTACTCATGAAAACAAATCCCTCAATGAACTCAGGCTATTCCTAGAGAGCAGAAATACTGCCAATCCACATGAATGAATCATTCCGAAACCCACAACATAAACCTATTAGCTGGCCAGAGGATTGTCAGGGTGCTGCAAGCAGAAGCAGAGAACAAAACGCTGGTTATGTGCCACAGCACAAACGTATCGCAGGAAAAAAATATACCAGGTGCCAAAGAGAGAGTACAAACAAGCTCCTTCATCAGCCTTTACCTGGAGAGTGAAAGCATGAGTTAAATACTCTGTACAGTCCAGGCTTAAAGCAAGGATGGAAGCGAGTGCAAGGCTAGCTGTCCAGTGAAGAGCAAAAGGTTTCGATTTCTCTCTTCAAGAGCCAAAAGGCTCAGAAATATCCACGAAAATGCCTTTTACTGAGCTGAAAGAGCAACAAGAGAAGCCATAAACCAAAGGCTGAATGTTAGCCTTAGAACAAAACTCAGCATGAAAAGGCTGTCAGGGAGACGCAGAGCAGCCATCGAAGCTACTGCAGAAATGAAGCAAAACGCCCAGTGGAGCCAGGAACTTCTCTGCTCAAAGGTGTGAGGAGCGACCGAGTCCTGTTTACCTGGCGTGGGAGAGCAGCTTGCCAGGGAGTTCTCACCAGCAGCCATGTACAGCAACCCGAGGAATATCAGGGCCACTCATCAACTTTAAAGAAAGGAAATATTAAGAAACCAAGCCAAGCCTGATGGAAAAGGGGCTGGACAGGATTTCACACATCTCCACCTTCTAACAGAAGGCTGCTCCTGAGTTTCCTGAACACCAATCCCTGGAGGTATAAGCAGTTCCTACACCTCTCAGCTAAACTGGGACCCAGTGACTTAAACTGGAACTGATTCATGATTCACTGACAAAACTTTGGCAAAATCTGGACACATCCCTCCCAGCACAGGTCCCACAAGCTCTTGGCAGTTGTGAGCCCATACAAGGCACTTTCTGAAACAAGTTTGAATTAGTTGGGTTCACTATAGGAACAATTAAAGGATATAAACAGCTTTTGGTTTCAGTGGCTTCATTGGGGAAAGAAGTTAACCTAATCCTATCCTGTAAATGCTTCTTCTAGCAGCTAAGTATGATGTATGAATACAGGAAAGGAGAAGCAGACACGTTACAAGGTGTTAATGAATCAAGAGGAATTGCTCAAAACCCATCTACGAAAGAAAAGATTGGAAAATGGAGATCAGAAACAGAAATACAACACTGCATGACTACAGAGAGAAGCCGAAAAACCCCATGATTTCTGGCAATACACAATAACAAAAAAATAGATGCAGAGTATGTTTGGTAAGTAATAATAGGAGGAGCAATCTATAGTTGGCACTCAACAGTAAATTTGTCAGGACTGGCGCACCAGACAGCTGTCACAAGAACACAGCATCAAAACCTCCTACTGTACCAGCACAGAGCAGAGCCAGCCTTTCCCAGCTCCCACCTAACCACATCTGGGGTAACATTTCCTGACGAATACATTAGTGCCAGAAATGCTCGTCCAGCCAGATGAACCCTAGACAAAAAAAACGCCAATCAAACAAAAAAGTGGATCAAAAAGGCCCTGAAGGAGTTATTTACAAGAACAGAGCAAAACCAAGAGCTGAACAGAGATCTGGCAGAAAGCTCATTAAAAGATACCTATTCAAAAGGTACGAACAGATAAAGAATTAATCACACTCATATTAGCATTACTAGAGAAAAAAGGTCAAGATAACCTTCCTGAACTTCATCTGCATCTCAAAAAAACAGGACAGGACAAAGAGCACCCCACACTGTACAATCCTGCTCTGGCCAGGAGATAAATATAAGTCATCCAGTCTCTTTCCATCTCTGATACCCATGTTTCTTTAAATAATCAGCCACTATCTGCAAATCTTTATTAAGAGTTCAATCCTCTGATCATGTGAAGCATAATTCTCAAAGAACTACTAGCGATGCAAAAGATTTGCTATTGCCTGTGCATCTTATGGAGACTGCTTAAGTCTAGATTTTGAGCAGCAATTAAAATGGCTTTTTAGATTTTAGCTCGCTTCCACAGAGAAAGCCTGTAGCAAATGACAAGACTTAAATCTCGCTGAAATTGCAGATAAGCTTGGTAGCAATTATTGCCCTGTTACACACCAGAAAAATAGCATTTTTCCTTACTGAAGGAGGTAAGGAGAAAACAAAAACACAGGAGGAGCACCAGCAAGTGAACAGTTACGTGACTCTACACAAAACTGTGTAATGTGCTTCCACACAAGCTGCACCAAGTTATCGTTTCCCTGCTCCCTCTTCCCCCATCTCCAGTTTCCTCTCTCATTTGTCTGCTCTTCAGAAACCACATGGTGCAGCATGGTCACAACCCAGGACATCCGACTGTCAGCACAGTATAGCTGAGTGCCTGGTGAAAATTCCTTCTTCAAAGTAGTAGGAAACATGCTCCTATATCATGCCTAGACAGAAAACTCCTGGTTGGAAGTCACTTCTACAGCACAGATTTAACTAACCCAGCTCTTTTGTCCTTGCTAATACTTTCAGTTAAAGTATGTACAGCATTGTCTTGGGAATAAATAAATATTTAAAAGATAAAAATCACGATGAAATCCTTCTATCCCCCTGCTGCTGACAGGTGGTTCTTCCAGCTAAAAACCCTGGTACTCACACTATGATCCCAGGAGGCTTGCAAGTCCTCCAACACAAATGTACGTTCTGCAGAGCTCTGGGGTGTTTGAGGAGCAGGGTGCTGGGCTGCTCCCCCACCTAACTCCTCACTCAGCAGTGTGACTGTTTTACCACACAGCCTACCTCTACTTCTCTGCAGTAGTTCAACTCTTGAGCACCAAGTTCTAAAGAGAATTGTGACTGACAGAACAGGCAAAGTCAGGAAAGTTCAACAGCCTAAAATACTCTTTAGAAAAGACTCCAAAACTCTGATTCAGAGGAGAGCAAAAGCAACAATTTTTTTTTTTTGAAAGGGCAAATATTTGTTCACCATCTTTAGAATTATTTTGCTAGACAAACAGATTTTCTCCAAATTTCTGGAAAGGATTTGAAAAATTACCCGTAACAGATCTGTTGATGATGGCCTTTCCTGAGGTATTTTCTGTAAGCAGTAATCAACAAATCCCCTAAAGGAGTCTGACCTGTAAATAAAAAAAAGAAAGTTCTAAATGAAAAAGAAGCTCAGGATCTGGAATATACGCAAGACTTACTAGCACAAAGCAAAAGAAAAACCTTGGCTAATTTGCTCTCAAGTTCTAGGGCAGGAAATTAACTGGATTTTTCCAAATTTGGAGTATGTAGACCCCATCAGTTCTTTCAACAGTTAAAAGACTGTTGAAGCAAACACGGACACACACTTAACCCTGGCCACAAACTGAAAACCATGCAACAACTATGTGTACCAGTCACTTGTTTCAATTTTACTTCATCTACTTAAAAATAGGTGACAATGGATTATTGTTAACCCCAGGAAGCACTCGGTAAGTTCACTGATGAAAGACGCCTCGGCTCTCTTGAGGCTTCCACCATTTGTCACACTGACTCAGTAAAGCATCTTGATCTAATGCTTCAGTCAACAAAACTTTAGGCTCTATATGAGGTTGTATCACAAGTGGAAAGAAGAAAACTGATCTTCTAGGTGCTATTGAACTTGAAAAGCAGCATAAAAGGCACCTTGCTTACTCCCTGTGTTCTCAAAGCCACAGAGAGCAAACAGGTGACTCTAAACAAAGTGCCCGCAATCAAGAACACTGATTGTTTTACTGTATTCACCAGTTGTCTCTACTCTGCATTGCTAATTCTGCACAGAAGAACGTGGGGATCCATGTGCAGATGTGAGACCAAGTTCTTTGAATCTTGAAAAATGGACAAAACAAAGATGATGAAATAAGGAAACTGAAGGGGAGTGGTTTTGATAAAAATGATTGGCAATGAAACAATGATGGCACTTCAATGCCCAGCAGTGTAACTGGGGGAACTTCACACCTCCCCAGGAGCTGTTTCGAGCCATCTGCAGATTCTGTCACACATCACTCGATAGCTACAGCCCACCCTTGGGTACTGAGAACAGGAACTGGGGTAACCCCCTTGCTCCCAGCAAATAACAAAGCATTCCTGCGTCCAACCTCAGATTCTGGAACAAGCCTGTAGCATGGGGGGCATTTACTGGCCACAGCTCCGACGACTTGTGAAGTCACTCCCTGAAGAAAATCTAATTACCTCTCTATTCTCTGTGCCTCTCCTCTCCCTTTCTCCACATTGCAGCTGCACTACAATGGTAACAATTCTTCTGTCAGGGATCTTTTGCAGCTGGAAACTTTTCTGACGCTGAGCTATGGCTGGCTTAATGCAGCCATGAATATTTTAATTCCTACAGCATCTACAGCCCCATAATTAACACCTCCGCGCCTTTAGATTGTAGCACAGCCAAAGTGACAGAAGGTCAAAATCAGACCTGCCTACACAGAAGCACTAGTAAAGAAGGCAGACAAATCACTGCAGTGCAAAAAACACCAGTCACACTAACCATGCAGAGAGTGTTGCAGAGCATTTTTAAGGAAATAAACCAAAAAAAGTCTCTTACCATTCGTTAGACTGTAACGTAGGGGAATCATTTTGGGCTATGTGATATAAGGCACTCATTGCATTCATGTTGAAAAGTGGAGGCTTCCTTTCAGCTAGAAAGAGAAGAGAAAGGTGTAATAAGGCAGTCTGGAAAGAAAAGGAGAAAGATATGGGAGTATGAGCAGAGTATTGCTGTTAAATCAATAGCTTATGACTGTCATCATCACACTTAAGCTAATTTTAATATTCTAGCTTAGACTAGGACAACCACTGAAAGAAAGCTGCTATTCAGTTGCAGAGGGAATAACAAGACCCAAAGAGAACAGGGTGCAAATTACATGGAAGAGTTTCCAGTAAATTTTACCATAACTGCAACATTTCACACCTGACCTGCTACAGTAAAATAGACTAAACCAGAACGTAGACATACAGCACGTCAGGGCTAGGATGTGCAGACCTTCGATGCACTGCTGTAGCATCTGTACTAAGGGAAAAGCGTGGCTGCCTGTTCCGCTGGGCACTGGCAGTCACCTGCAAGCAGGACAATTTGCCAAATTCACTTGCCAGATACATCTTAACTCCCCCTAACTAAAACTCTTCCTAGTCCTTGCACTGAGAGGACACCTACCTACCAGCCCCTGACCTTTCAGGAGTCCAGATCTCACAGATTGAGAAAGGCTAGTCCTCACCATCATCTGAGGTCAGTCATACCAATCAGCCCACACTGCCAAGATTTTAAAGTTCATATCAGGTCAGAGCAATCACTTGTCCTTGACATGCAGCATGCATGCGAACCACTGTATTTTCTTTTAAATACTGCTTTCTTTTGGCTACACAAGAAATTAAGACATCAGCATTCAAAGAAAGCCAAGTGGTGCTAAACAAGAGATTTCCTCCCACTGCTACCTGACCCCACATTCAGATATGAAATCATGCAACGGCAAAGTTCAAAGTTATTAAAAACAGTTTAATACTTGGGTAATATTAAAAAACAAAACTCATCAACTATATAAAATGGCTTTGAGGCTCTTGACAAAATAGCTCCATAGAAACTGCATATCAAGACTCAGTGCCTTCCCAGGGTAGTGTAATATCTAATTGACTACTGTGATTTACTCCTTAAGAGACTGTAAAAAACCTGAACTCCACACAGAAAGAAATAGAAAAAAAAAAAAATCAGTGACCATGTGGAAGAACAGACGTCTTTAGATGAAAATACAGACTGTGTCACAGCAAGGCATTAATGCTGGCACATGAAATACAATACTGGAATTTCCTAGACACCTACACAATTACTATCCCCATACAGGAGTCAGTATTTCTTCTCATTCTGAATGTCCCCCTCTTTGTATCTCATATATATTTCTGCTGATTAAGCATTTATTAGTAACATTTTCAGTGAACTTGCCCTCACAATCAGTTCTTGATGTACTGCTGCTAAGTAAAATCTGTATCAAGACTATCTTTGAAAATAATCTACTCGGCACATGCAATGTCAATACTCAAACGTGAAGTGCACACATCTGCTCTGTATACCTGCTATCACATCTACCTCTGCTTCAGGTTCTGTGGATGCGTATCATTTGCCCTCTGCAGTGCAAACCCTTCTCTTCTCATGTAAAGAACCTGTCCACGTTGATCGTGTCACAAACTTTCAGCTGAGATGGAAGATTGTTTCAGAGAGTGGTGAAAGTAAGAAAAATCAAAAATTAAATGCAGGTCCCTTCTGAAACAATTCTTAGGACATCAGTTCCCTTGCTATAATAGTTGGGACAGCTTTCTCACAATCCAGCTTGAAAAATACAGGCTACAAACCATAGTTTCTTCTAATATAAGACGAGAATCCTCTAGTTAAGAGAGTAACTGAGCATACCAGATTAAGATCAAAGCACAGCAGCATTAGTGACTTGCTCCTGATTTGCCAGGGAGTAAAAGATTTAACTCCACTGTCAGTGCTTTCCAAGTCAAGCTTTTTAAAGGGAAAAAAACAACTTAGGAGAAATAAGAATCTTCCATTTTTTCAGGACTTTCTAATATATATTGCAGACAGTTAATTTTTCATCTCAGCTGCCACATATTTACTCACCTAACTCAATACATGTGATCCCAAGAGACCAGACATCCACCTTTCCATCATACTGTCCCTCGTCCATAGCAAGGATCACCTCTGGTGCCATCCTACCAACCACAGTGCAAAACATGCAGGTTAGGGGATACAACTCGTGACTCCCAGCACAGAGCTTAAAGTGAGATGGCTTCATTATCTTCAGCAGCGCAGCAGATGAGAACTCAAAGAGCCAGCATGGAGCCGAGTAAAGCCATGCTGAAATGAAACAGTGCTTGCCTACCCCAGCAGCTTTTCCAAGAGGTGGTTTAAGAAAGGAAAGTAGGAGGCCAACCTGATCATCTTGCTGTTAGCGCAACATGCTGGCACATGGGAGACCCACACCAATCTCAAAGGCATTGTACCTGCAGGCAGACAGCAAGGGTTGGGAGAGTCCTAAAGGCATCACTTGCACTATCTTACCAGAGATGCTGCGTTTTCCATTGGCACACCAGGATAACTTTCCAGCACATATATGCAGCCTGTAAGTGTAGCTATGAAAGGAACAGGGCCAGAACAGTGGGGAAATATGGCAGTCCAGGATAAAAGGATGAGTGGGGAAATAGCAGCAGCAGGCCCAGCCTGCAAAGATTTAGCCTTTTAACTTTTGCTTTTCAAAGATGAAGCAGGCTTCCTGCCAAATGGACTTGTTCAGAAGTTGGGTGATAGGTGACCTCCCATCAATGCCTGAGGCGTCTGCCACAAAGTAAGTGGAGCATAAAGCTATGCTGGTCCACTGGTAGGAATGCCGAGCAACTCAAGTGACCCCTAAGTAAGTTTCTTCAAAACAGAATTTAAGTAGCAGTGTGACCTCCAGTCTGCATGGCCAGATTAACAGGATTCCCTTCCTCCATGTGGTTGTCTTAGTTCCATTACCTACTGCAAGGGTTAATACTTTTTAAGGCAATGGCATTACAACATGAACTGGTGCCATTTCAAGTGCTGCACAGCCTACCTCTACTCATGTGCACTGAGGAAGAACACATGTCCTGAAGAGCTGCACAGAGGGATTTTAAGAAAACTGTTTGGTTAATAAAGTTTTTATGCCAGACTATTTTCAGATTGTGAAACGCTGGAAATGGAACACAGCAGTTTTATAAAGGACACAAGTACTGCAGGCTTCACTCACCAGTAAGGCGTTCCCACAAAAGAATTGGCAGGGGAGACTATAGATGCAGATCCAAAATCAGCTAGCTTCACTTGACCTGGTTCTGTTAGAAGAATATTCCCAGCTTTAATATCCCTTTAAAAGAAAAAAGAAAAGTGTGCTTCTGGTTACAGTAGAATAGCTTCCAAAAATTTACATACTGAAGTCCATAACTTATTTTTAAATATTCTTAACAAACTGGCAGTATTTGGAAGTCTAGCATTACAGAAAGCTTGAGAAACCAGATACATGGGTTTTGGGGGAATGGAAACCAGGTTGTACCCAAAAAAGGCAGGGGGTAAGGGAAGAAGGAAGCCATGGTTGCAAGGTTGAGGCCCCAAACTGAGCTCCAGGAGAGATGTATCCTAATATCCAGCTGCGACACACTTAGACAACACTGGACATGTTATGTTCATCTTCAAATGCCCTAGGATCCCTTATCTGATCCTTCCTACATCCCTCAGACAATTCACACATTGAAGAGATTAAACTATAACGACACTACTGATATACAAAAGGCACACAGTATCTTCAACACCTTCAGCACCATCCATTTCTAAATTCCAGCAGCACGTGGGATAATTCCAAATTAACTGCCACAACATGCTGAGAAAGGTTAACTCAGTCCATATACCTTCCAAGACACTTCACAATGACCTTATTCAAAGTTTGAGATAGACTTGCCAGTTATATCCAAAATATTTTTTCTTCCACCCATCTAACACCGAAGAAGGAGGATTGTTTTACAAAATTCAAGTCTACTTACAAACTGCAAGCCGAAAAATCACAATATAGTGAAAATTCCTTAGAACCCCGATACAGCACTTCAATAACAAAGGGAAAAATGCACACTAGGTATGTCACAGATGCCTTTACATGGGCAAAGCCATTTGCTTCTGCTTTTTGCATTTATTGCATTTATGCTACCCTCAGCATAAATGGAATCCATGTAGTGGATCCCTGTCAGTCAGGATGTATACACTACACAGTGAAATGTCTCTTTGCTACCTCTTAAAAAATACAATGTATCTTTATACAAAAACGCATCAAGAAAAATACCAGCTTTTCTTATCTGGTGCTCAGCTATAAGTTGTTAAACACGAAAGCCACTTAGCAGTAGCAGACCTCCAACACAAACAAGTCACTGTGTATTGCCAAATGCACTCGCACTCTGACCCTGTGAAAACCAAGCTAATGAGGTAAATTGGGAGGGAAACAAAGCGATCTTGTCTTTGCTGCAGAGGAAGAGCATATTCTGAATTACCCCACAACAGCTGAAGCACAATGATTTGTGTACCAAACAAACCCAGTACCACCGTAGACCCAGAGGACAGGTCCGATGAAAGACCCTAGCACGATACAAACCCCAGTGAGATGCCTCTGTCTCCAAAGGGCAGCACACAGGACTCGCAAAGCTGGGATGAAGAGAGCCACATGGACAGGAGTGCGCTTCTGGCATTTCACAGCAGAGCTGGAGTAAGAACCTCTATTCCCCCATTCTGAGGACACTATCACTTCAAAATTAGTATTACAGAATTTGCACACACACACTACTCAAATACATCTTCACATTTTGAGTCTACACATCTGTCACTTCTGCTGGATGGACAAGTGCTAAAGATGTCTTGTGAGTGCAAGAATGAGCAGCTCAAAAGTGCAAGAGATGCCAGAGGCTGTCCTCTCTGCTGTCATCTCCACCGCCACCTTCTCTGATCAACAACTCACAGAGGACTCAGCAGCTATGTTAGGTACCAACAGACATTATGTGCTAAGTTAGGTTTGCCTTGTGCCTGCAGTTAAATGGAAAATAATCTCATCCTTTGCCATCCCATAGTGTGACATTAGAACTGACTGGCAGCAGATGCTCAGGGAGCTCCGGAGGCAGGACTGGAGACCTGCTCTGTTGGTGCATCTCCACAAGGTGTCCCTCCATTCCAGGGCACGCTCCTTTCGCCTTGCTCACTGTGGGGCGGGCAAACCAAGGCTGTCCCACCTGCCAGCTCCGGTCCCTTCTCGTTCTGCTTCACTTTTCTCAGTGTTACTGGGACTTGCCACATCAGAGAGGAGCAGGGTGTCCTCCTCCCAGTGTGCAGTTCCCCTGAAGTCGTGCCCATCAGCACAGCACTCCCGTCACTGAACATCAAAGCTAGGAAATGGTACTCTTCATAAAATCACAGAATGGTGGGGGTAGAAAGGGACCTCTGGAGATCACCTCATCCAAACCCCCTGCTCCAGCAGGTCACCCAGAGCAGGGTGCCCAGGATCACATCCAGGCGGGTTTCAAACCCCTCCAGAGA
>JAVSBS010018787.1:33973-57605 GCA_033124195.1 Coracias cyanogaster | reverse complement strand
GATCACCTCATCCAAACCCCCTGCTCCAGCAGGTCACCCAGAGCAGGGGGCCCAGGATCACATCCAGGCTCCTTCAGAATCTCTCCAGAGGAGGAGACTCTACAACCTCTCTGGGCAGCCTGGGCCAGGCTCTGCCACCCTCACAGCAAACAAGTTTCTCCTCCTGATCAGATGGAACCTCCTGGGTTCCAGTTTGTGCCCGTTGCCCCTTGTCCTGTCACTGAATACCACTGACAAGAGTCTGGCCCCATCCTCTTGCCCCCACCCTTTAGCTATTGATCAGCATTGATCAGATCCCCTCTCATTTCTCCAGGCTAAACAGCCCCAGGGCTCTCAGCCTGTCCTCAGCACAGAGATGCGCCAGTACGCTCAGCATCTTCATAGCCTTTGCTGGACTCTGTCCAGTAGTTCCTTGTCTCTCTTGAACTGGGGAGCCCAGAACTGGACACATTACTTCAGAGGTGGCCTCACTAGGGCAGAGCATAGAGGAAGGAGAACCGCCCCTGGCCTGCTGGCCACACTCTTCTTCATGCACTCCAGGACACCAGTGGCCTTCTTTGCTACAGGCACACACTGTTGGCTCATGGTAAGCTTGTTCTGACTCTCCTTTTTAAGATACAACATCTCTCAGAAAACAAAAAATCTCCTGATGGTCCTCTTTTCTGAGAGAGAGAACTAGCCTCCCCAGCTCAGAACTTAAATGCAGAATATCCCCTGGAAGAAAACTGGCTGCATTGGAAGGACCGGCATGGTACTCATAGCAGAAACTCTCCTTATAGCCACTCTCAGCACGCTGTGACAGCAGAGTCACTGCAGATGTGGCACTAAGAGACATGGTTTAGTGGTGACCTGGCAGTGCTGAGTTAACAGCTGGACTCAATGACCTTAAAGGTCTATTCCAACAAAAACGATTCTATAACTTCCAGACCCCAGAGGGTGGGCAATGGAAGGACATCTAGCAGCACTGAGCTCCAGCCTTACCTATGAATCTTACAGTGAGAGTGCAGGTAGGCCAGCCCCTGCAAGGCACCATGGGTGATGGCAGCAATCTCCACTTCCTGAAGTGGTTTCTTGTGAACTGTGGAAAAAATTCAAGAAAAAAAAAGGTAAGCATGGTTTTCTCCTGAGAAAGTGTTTCTGAAGAGAAGGAACCTCCCCAGTTTTGCCAGCTATGAAGTGAACATCATCTTCACCACGTTAGCTTCCTATAGCCTGATGGCCATTAGCAGCTCTGAGCCTATGCACAGCCTGCACATGCATTTCACATCATAGGAAACCACATTTCTCTTCATGCTCCTGCTAGGGCCAACAGTTACTGTAAACACCAGGAGACGTATCTGAGTGCAGCTTGCCAAATGAATTTGAAATACTCATTTGGTTCTTAGCAAGGAAAACTTCCCACTTTTTTCCCCCTCAGAAAAAAAAAAAACCCAAACCCCAGGAAAAATGAGGAATACCAGCTACAAAGAGATGCCCCAAAGCACCTTCCATATGTCCCTAAATACAACCAGCAGATGCCTTTGGCCGACAGTATCTTACATACAAGAGATACGGCCCACAAAGAGGACTAGTTTTTGCAAACTCTGGCTTAGATTCCCTGTTCCTCTGCAGGTGCTGCTGTTCTAGTTTTGAGGTCGTATCAGTTTCTTGTTCTATAAAACCATCTGTAATTATCCCTACAAACTGCAAGGCAAGGACAGAGATGATCTCTGCAGGTTTTTGTTACAGATATTCAGAAAACAGACGGTCTGCTTCTCTCATCAAGACAGCACAAATCACAGGAGAATATAGAGTTTATACCTTCATTTTAAAACACAAGTGTGCATGCCAACTCTACGTAGCACTGGCCTCCTGGGAAAGCCTCAGTTTACCCTTGGTATCACAATCCCCGGAATTCTAGCTACAGAAGGGAGCAGCACAGACCTCCTGTGCCAGCTGCAAAATACCAGTCTGCGAGGATACAGCCTCCCACCATACTCAGAAGGGGCACTAGCAAAAAGAAAATCAAAGCCTGTATAAAACTTACCCTCTAGCAAATCAGAGGCTGATCCTAAACAGTACTCCATGACCAACTGCAAGAAAAAAACCCCATGTTTTTAAATAGTAGACACTCCCCACAAACAGTTACTACTTGAATGGCTGAGAAACAATAGAAGCAAAAAAACCCTGAAGTTGCAAGAAATGCAATGAGGAATGAGCAAAATGAACTGCTCCAAACATTCCAGCAATGTCGATACCCCTTTCATTGTTATAAAGAAGGTTTAGGCACTGAGAAATTCAAGGAGAAATACCACAGAGGATGTTCCGCAGTAATTGTTTAATCTGCATGAACACAGAGACCTGCCTCAGAGCAGCAGGGATTTGTTCCAATATCCTAAATATCTATACCTGTTAAATAACCTGGAAGCTTCTTCATATAAAAGGGACTACAGGCAGCAGGGGATGAATCCTGCCGCACGTAAAGACACTGCTGTGTGTACTGGATACTTGCTGTACGGTACATTTCTGCTCATGAAGGCCTCTAAATGGCACGTCACTCACTCACCCATGCCGTGTGCTCTTTCAGGTAACAGCCCTTATACTCTATGGTGTTGGGGTGCTTCAGTTGTTGTAGAAACTTGACTTCTTTGATGATATCCTGCCATTTCTAATGAAAAAAGAAAGCAAAAAGGTATAAATACATTTCTCTGTTTAACCTCCTACATCCTCTCATACACCACACACTGTGGCACAGTCTGAAAAGGAACCATAAAATGCATTTTATGATGTGAAGATGGCAAAGTCATTGTTGCAAGAGCACAACTGCACATCAGTTGTCTGGGTCCCTGCACTGAGGCACCCCCCAAGACATATTTAAACAGCTTGTGGATTGCAAAAAGTTTTTTCCCCTCATTTTAACTGCAATACATTTTACTTACAGCATTGTTATTGTTTTGCATATTGAACTGTCCAGTGGCCTCAAACTTAGTAAGAGACCCACCTGCCCCAAGAGACACCACCACCTAGATGTGCTAGTGATAACAGCAGTTTTTTCACTTCCTTCTGTAGCATGGCACAAAGCCGCTGACATTTGGAAGACCTCAGCACATGTGGGAGACCAGGAAATAATTTTAAAACATCTGTTTGCTCTTAACAGACAAACATTCTCCACTGTATGTCAACACAGCAACCCAAGTTTAAAACATTGCATCACAAAAATAAAAGCAACTAACAAGCAACAACTGAAGTGCGACTGATACTCTGAATACAAGGTCTGTGCCATTTTAGATTGCAGATCCTGAAAAGCGTTTCAAGTCAGCTGGACATTTCAGTCAACGCCTCAAAGAGTTGTGGTTATGGCTCCAGTAGCCAGCACGCTCTTAATGCACTTATTACTGAAATTATTCCTGAAATCACCACCGTACAAGCATTCTGAAGTCCCATTTGCTCAAACCAAACCATTTGTTAAAATTTGCATAAACTTATTTTTCCCTCCACAAACATCCACGCTGCCTATGGAAGCGCGCAACAGCTACTCCATCAAGAAGCTGGTCAACTGGGGCCAAGTGAAATACGCAGCTAATTTCACTGTTCAGATTCACATTATGGTTGTGCATGCGGGAGCTGTTGCAATGGGCTTTATTCATCTTACCTCATTTGTCTGCTTCCCACTATAGGACATTTTCTTGACTGCCACCACCTCGTTAGTGTGGGAATTTGTAGCCTGGCATAAGAAGAAAAACAGGTTGAAAAAAGTGTCAATTTTTTTTTCCTCCCCGTGCAGTGAGCTGTGCCTTGGGCAAGTGCAGTCTTCTTTTCTCCTGTACCACGTCCCTGCAAGATCCTACACTTTAGAGAACTCTTCCTCACTATAAGATTTACCAGATGACTATTATGACACTATTTCCTGACTTTATCTGCCCATATCCGCTATTCCTCCCTCTGCCCTAATTGCACTTGCTACCTCTGTTGATACAAAAACCAAGGCCTAATATTGCACCTGCTGAGAACACGTAAAATAGAGTTTTCTTGGAATAGCAGTAAAATAGTTTTAGATAAACCTTTGGAAAAATGTTTTCCAAAGAAACAAGTAAAACAGATGTATCAAAACCATTCTAAACCCCCCATACGACACTGATATTCTTAACCAGCTATTTCCATTTCCAGTTTCAAGATGATGTTTCATTCTGGAATTCATCTCAATTAAAAGCGACCTTCCTTTCACTGCACCTGATCTCAGTTTTGCAATGAATATTAGCCATCAAAATTTTACTTTTCTGCAACCAATATGATACAGGTACGGTGATCAGAGGCTGAAAACTCAATTTTAGAAAGAGCTCCACCTGCCTGGATTGGCACTGCCCTCATTTCTGCACATTAAGGACAAAGCTTGAAGGTTTTAGTCTTAAAGAGTTGTTGAAATCCCCATACCTCCAACCATTTACCATTTTTAGGACAAAAAAAAAAAGAGAGAGTGAAAAGCTTAAAATACAATAGAAGCTAAATGTGGTAAATCCTTCTTTCAGCTGCTTGAGAGGATGAGTACCATGCTTTCAAGTAACGTATTAACGAATGACACTTCATGACACACACAGTGACTTCAAAGAAAAACGATGTTGGGTGAACCAGTAGAGCACAGGAGTTGCTGAAGGGAGCTGACACCCATAGACTCTTCACAGCACTCCTCAAACAAGTTTGAGACAACTGAAAACAAGTAACTTCTGGATAAGGCAGAACCCTTCCTAACCACTCGCCATCCTGATTCAGCACTGGAAAGATCAAGAGGATGAATTAATGCTGGTGTTCTAAAGAGATTCCCAAGCATTTCTGTTACGCTCATTCCAAGTATCTTCACATGAACATGGTATCTCTGATTCCAGCCGGAATCTTTTGCCCCATGGCGCGTTGTCACGCTCTCACAGCTGTGGCCGAAGCTCTTGCTGTACCAAGACCTTGGGATCCTCCTGGCTGAAGTAACGTAAAGGGCTGTACACGCACACTTAACAGGAATATCCACTCCCTGAAGTGGTTTGGGCCATATTTGCAGATCTTCAGGGAGAAGCGTGGCAGAAAACAAACACGTTGTGCTTGCAAAAGCTCCTTTACACTGCCCTCATCTGCTTTAGCACTTTCCCGTATTTCTAACATGGATATAAGCAGGTTGGTTTTGATGAAAACTACTCTTCTGAAGTCAAGTATGAAATCAACTTAGTTGATTTCAAGTCAAGTCAGCATCAACTTTAAAACCTTGCAAGAAGTGAGGTATTTTTTCTTAGCCTTCTGCTACATAAAGTATCATTTATTTCATTTCAAGCAAGGAAGGTTTCAAATCATCTTGCCAAGCCTTGGCAATAGTATCCTGGAAAACAAAACAGCTTGTGTAAATTTAAGTTTATACTAGAATAATACCAATCCACAGTAACAACAGCAACAAGATAGAGAACAAGATATTTGCTGTTTGTAGTGGCGTTAGTACCGATTTAAATAAAAAGGTCAAAGAGATGCAGCAACAGCATAGCATGCCACACTCTGCCCCTTTTTATGTATCTGAAGTCTCTTTCCCATTCTTTTGAATGATTTAGGAAGCCCTGTTCCTTCAAAGATTCTTTCACCTATTCTCTTGAGACCAAGCATGTCTGGATCCCTGGATTCTTGCCACGATGATCCAAGATGTGATTTTTGGCCCCTGCCTTACTTCAAGATGCATACGAATCAAGGTGTAAGACAGGCTACAAAAGCTGTAGGAGGAAAAACCAAACAAAGATGCACAGCATCCCCTGCGTGGTAGGAAGAGGCTCTAGCCCAAGCCAAACCAGGGAACAGGTAGAGGACTTCT
Source organism: Coracias cyanogaster (assembly GCA_033124195.1). Lineage (NCBI taxonomy): Eukaryota > Metazoa > Chordata > Aves > Coraciiformes > Coraciidae > Coracias > Coracias cyanogaster. The sequence continues at coordinate 51,790 of JAVSBS010018787.1, read as the reverse complement.
GCAGTGAACAGATGGAGGCTGGAAGTGCACACAGGCCAGCTCCTGCTTGTGACTTGACATACATAGCAGGGCAAAGGTGCTGAAAAACCATCTACTGGATGCCAAGTGCTTCATGCAACAGGAAGAAAATCTTAAGTTTCAACAGTGGCAGAGAAGTGCGGATGTAGCACAGAAAAGCAGTGATGCATCTAATTACCGCGTTACTACAGTAGTATTACTACAGGCATGACTGCAATCACCATCACCTTGGAGGATGCGGCTGCTGCCAGGATACTGCGAGGAGCTGCAGTTTGCCTGAACTCCTCAATGTTTTTAAAGCACACACCAGTTAATGTGCCATTAACTTTGGGAAGTGCAGTCACTTAGAGACTGAGCTAGAAAGTCAAATAATTGTGCAGAATTGGTTCTGTTCTAGCTCAGAGCAGGACACTAAGGCATCCCAGCAAAAGAGAAAGAGAAGCATCAAGGGATCACAAGTCTTGTACCTAACCATAGTGACATCTCAGCCGTAAGCCTGGTGGGTACATTGGATTTCTCACACTCCTCATGCTCTTCCCCTGGAAGTATGAGGAACATCTGAACACCAGAGCTGAATGATAAATGTGGCACCTTCACTACTCCAACATTACCCAAAAGCATACCATGCATCCATTCCCTTTAGTTTTGAAAAACACCAGGCAGGACTTCCCTACTCCCATCTGACAAAATGCTTCCTTTTCTTACAGAATGGATCAACATGTATTGTAAGTTTTACAGCCTCATCCTCTTAGGTAGTACATTCAACTTATGTAGTACATTCAACATTATACTTTCACCAACCTGCCACTTTCTCCACCACCTAAGTGCTTGTCCCACTGCTGACAATCCTCACGGCAGAGCCCAGCCCTGTATCATTCCCACCAGATGATACATTGAAGAATGATATTTTTATCCCTCCAAACCCACAGGCACTGCTTATCTGACACTTATCAGGCCCCTCTCCTGTTCTAAACAGTTCCACCAACAGCTCCATCACTGAAGAGCTACAAACAGCGAACTGGAGTGCTTGCAAATAACTCATACATCCAGGTTCTGGAGTTACAGGTGTCAGGGTACTTATCTAAAATACTTTAAAGTCTGATATTCAGAAATCCCAGTTCTAGTGAACCTGATCTGCTGGAGTGGCAGGCCATGCTAACAAGCATCTTTCATTTGTCTTTGATTTTTTCACACTGAATTCTGTTTTTGTTTCACTCTGGATTATAATTAAATCCAAAACAGTGAATTTGGAAATGTCTTGGTTTGATACTAATCATAAAAACATTGCTCTTCTCACTTTCCAGTTAAATTTCCTTGACTGCATCAATTAACAAAATACATCCTTCCCACTTGAATTCTCATTCCTCTTAGGACCTTCCCTTTGCTTTTGCCATGTAAGCACTTGCTACTGAAGAGAGTATGTTCTGAGATGAACACAGGGACAAGGAGGGTGGCAAAACAAGATGGTATTTCAAACACACCTCTAACTCCTAAATTATCAGGACAGCAGAGATATCATTCAAAAACCTGAACACAACTTGATGCGACTTCTCTGGTATCTCTACCAAAGCAGCCACAACACCGATTTATTAACAAAAGTAGCTTTTAACTCCAAGTGCATTTCAAACAGCTAATTCACTAGATCTATTAATTTGCGCTAATTTACAAGCATATGAGCACCAAGTGGAATATCCTGAAATTCCAGTTCGGCAAATTAATTTCCAACTGTTTAAATTCAATTTTCAGCATCAGACAGCATAAGATACCGTGTACTTAACCCGAATGCTTGGGTGCGCTGTCAAGACTATAGTCAGCTGCTACTATAAATACAGCTGTAACAGTGACGAGCTCAGGAGCGCTCTGGAAACGCTTTTTTTGAGATGTGTTATGAGAAATCAAGTACAAAGCACTAAGTTCAAAGGATGCTCCCTTTAACAAATGCTGAAAATACCTGACAAGTCACTTAAAATGGTTCCATTTTCCAGAAGGGAGATAAAGAACTATACTTACAAAGTAAACTGCTCCAAAACTTCCATGTCCAATTTCGTGTAAACCCACAAATATTTCTTCAGGATCATCTTTGTAGAACAGGTCAGCTATTTCTGGGTCCTTTGGCACCCCTTTGCGCATGTTGAAGTATTATGAACTAGGTTGCGCTTCCAATTTCCAATGAATTTCTTCCTTCATCGACGAAGTATTTTGTAGACAGCATTCAGCACCTGGTGGAAAAGTTCATCTTTAATCTGTTTCCCTTACACACACTTCTGTTCTCCTTTCTCTGACAGCAAAATAAGAGGAAATGCTTTCAGGAGCAATAGGCCTCACTATCGTTTCCTTCAGCTAATTCTTTTTAAATTATAAATCCAATTTAAATACAGAGATTAAAATGCATTCAGAGTAGCAGAGTTCTTTATCTCACACAGGAAGCAAGTGCTGCAGTTACACTAAAGTCCACTTGAAGACAAGAGTCCTGTTGCTATGCTAAACATCCTGTGATAGGAGTTTGTTATTCTTCACACTGGCCTCCTAATGTGTCAGTTTTTAGCCTATCACCATTGTTCCTCCTACTTTTCTCTGCTGTTTGCTTTATTTCTCTACTCCCACTTGCCAGCTGGTGTTAGCAGAAAAATCACCTTCTATTCCCCAGAAACACTTCACAATCATACGATTTTTTAAATTTACTTATTTTCCAGAGCTCTAGTGTTAGAGATTGTGATGGCTCCCAGGCTACAGAATTGCTTTTCAAAGATCCCAGGCTCCATCACGTAAGGCAGATCTTTACCTCCTTTACATCTTTCCTTTAGCCTCAGAATATAATTAGCACAGAGCTGAGCTGCACTGAAATGAAGGTTTTAAATATTCATCCCCAAAATTTCATTTATGGAAGGAAAAAAAGAAACCATCAGAAAATTTCATATTTCCTATAAAACATCCTGAAACAAAATGGCACTGGTTCATCTGACACTGGTGTGTGAAGCAATGACAGATGCCTCTACCCATCTGTTTTCAGCTTCTGAAACCCAGCAGATCATCTGCAGGTGAGTCCGCTGGAGCTGTTTCTAACAGTCTGGAGCAAGTCTCAGAACTACTTCCAGACACGTAGTTCAGCCCCTCATTTATTGAGAACACATCTTCTCCGTGCATAAAAGAAAAGGACTTCTCAAAATACACACTAAAACATACAGCCTACCTCATGATATAAACCAGTGTAACATTTAAAGAGAGATGAGCTGAAATGTAGAAATGGGAAAATTAAAACAAAAAGCACATAAAAGACTTTAGAAGGTTTCAGACTGCAAGTGCCATCCAGATGGAACGATGAAAGCAGAACATAATTTCTGTCCGGGGCTGCAGCAGTCTCCTTGGCTCAGGCTGACAACTAATGGAGCAAGAAGCACAACAACCTGCGGTTGGTTGGAGGTGCTCAGAGAGCTCCTTGGCACCATACCTGGTTAACTGTGGCACAAAGCATGCTCAGCACCTCAGATTCCTTTCAGCAGCGTTGTCCCATGCTATCGTCCCCCCAGACTCTAGGCGCTCTCTTATTCTGCAAAGGAAAACCAATACCAGTGCTTAGAAAAGGTGTTTTAATTTTTATATCTTATTCTAAGACACAAAAATACTACATATCTAGAAAAGACAGTGGACAATCGAGGTGCATTTGAAGGCACAGTTTAAAGGAGCACTGGCTGGGAATGCTAATTCTCTTCCAGCACATCCTGTGTTCTATAGCCCTTGGGCTTGTTCTACATCACTGTGAGATAGGAAACCAGGAAAAGAGGTGAAGTGCCAAGTTCTTTGACTTCTATAAAGACTCTTAAGCTTGCTGGGGCATAGGAGGAACATGAAGTTTGCTCTTGGACTACACTTTTCAGATTGCCTATAAAAAGGACAAAGTTCACAAAGCAGAGTCTATTATTTAGCTCAGTAGGTTATACCTGATGACATACAGGACTTCAAAGAACATTCTAGGCATTAATAAGTCAAACATTGTTGGATTCCACCAGGGAGAGAATGAGCAATGAAAAGATGAAAAAGGAGGGCAACCAGTTAGACCCATCGGCTGAAAGCAGGTTTAGATTGCTCCCAGTTAAGGATGCGACTCACTGCAGTCGCTCGCTCCTACCAGTGCAACAACACCCCCAAGCAGCCATAGCTGTTCTCTCCGTGGAGCCAACCACACCGAGAGCTTGGGATCAGCTTGCCTCAAAAAAGGTCCTCATGGAGTCACATCCATGGAAATGCTTCTGAGTAAAGCGTAGTGCAATAGTTATACTGCCAAAATCTGAATTAATATCCACCTGAGTTAATGACAAGCAAGCTAACCCATCTTCTCCTTTATTAGGAAATTACATGAGCAGAAGTCTTCCTGCTAATAGCTAACATTACCAAAAAATGGTATTTCCGTCTACTGTTCTCAATGCAGCACAATACTACTGAGCTATTAAAAAGCTATTTGAAAGCACCAGAAAAAGTTCTGCAATGTTTAGATAAAAAAATAAAAATCTCAAGTATAAACAGATGACAAAAGCCAGATGAATGAAAGGATTATTCATTCTCAGCTGATTGGCCTCACCCAAAGGTGCTATATTTACTACATGCCTGCAGACAGTGGCAAAGAATGTGGTATTTCAGGTCCCGCATTCATCAGCCAAGTGAAAAATCCATTTGGCTTTAGAACAATAAAAACAAACTGATGAAGAAAACCCTTTATCCACCTCAAGTCAAATGAGCTTCTCTGCCATAAACAGTCAGTGCAGCTCTAATATTCAAGGATAAATTAGTATTTAAAATGAGAAACGAAATGTCAATACTTAAAGTTAAGCCCTAAGAAACAATTCTGTGATTAGGACAGACATATACAGTGAGGCCATGCAATAAGTCTCCTCAGCAGGACTATTATTTTCCAGTAATGATTATCAGAAAAAAAACCTAGGGTGGGAAGAGCATCAAGAATAACTTGAGTCTTGTTTATTTGAAGGTGATCACCAACTGCTCCATCCCATCTCACCCCACCATGCCCACAGTGGGCACCATACAGAACATTATGGGAGTCCAATGCCTTTAGTAGAAAAAACTCAAGTTAAAGGTGTGGTCAATTTAAGCAAGTTTCAGTTACCAAAACTACATCATCAGCACATCAAGAAACCATTTCTACTAGAATCCTGATTTCTACTCTGCACCCTTCAAAATAAAAAGCAGCATTTGAGACTCTGCATGTTCTGAAGACCTCAAATGAAAACAGCATTAATCACACTGAGGATAACTTACAGAAGCAAGTAGTGACTCAAGATTTTCAGTTTGTGAGATCAGTATTTTGTCTGGATAAGGCCATTTGGAGATGCCTCAACTTGCCTACCTAGAAATGAAAGCTCTCAATCAACAGTTACTAGTAAAAAATCCCTGCCTTGGAGGAAAAACTGCTTGTGCCCCATTTCTATTAGGTGCTCAAAAAAAAAAAAAAGGATGAATTCTTGACAGTTTATTCAGCATCAGAAACAAGACTAAGAAAAATATTTTTTAAATTCTCTGAGAAAAAAAAATTGTCTAATGAAAATTTCATAACATATTACGAAAACCGGAAAGAAAATTGTTTTTTAAAGGTCTACAACTATTCCAGCTATGATTGGGAAACCAGCCTTATATTGGCCACATCTATATGGCAACATCTCTGTCTCCCAGTAGTGTCACAGGAAAGCAAAATCACCAGTTACTTTAAAATCAAGTTCTTTATGGGAAATGTGCCAGGCAACCTGTGACCTGCCTAGCAGAGAAGTGCCCAAAGTGAGAGCGAAATGCTGAAGAACAGCAACGGAAACTACAAATGCAAGATGATTATGTTCTTAAACCAATGAAGCCATTGTGCTTTAAGTGGTTTGTGCATTGCTCTCCTCCTCTGCCACCCTTCAACCCCAACACCTCAGGAATGCCATCCATCCAAGGCGAACCCCTCTTGATGGGGTGAGTTGCTATTGCTGCAGTTCTGGCCCACTGCCACCTCAGAGTGGTTCAAGGCTTTTCTACTCCACACTTACGCTAAAAGGCACAATAACCCGGTGCCTTTAGCAGCTAGGGCAGGACCACAGCAGGTCTCATCATGGAGTTTCTTGTCACAGATGGTAGAGAATATGGGAAGAGTCAGGCCAGGAAGCAGATAGCAGCATGCTACTGCCTGTGAATGAGGAATGATAAATTAGTGACACGTCCTGCAAACTACTCATAGGCTGGACCCTGGATAATGCTGTAATAAGTCTCGCTACTAAAGCAAATATGGTTGGGTTTTTTCCAACAGTTTAAAGAAAGACAGTTTCCTGAATCATAAGCAGCCCTCACATTTAAAAAGTGCACATTACTGCTTTTCCTACATGTTTGCACCACAATCCTCTTGCTACCACTTATGACCTCCAGGTGCTATATAAAACAGAAAAGACCTTGACCTGAATATAAAGGAAGCAACAAAACAGAACTGGAAGTGCCTCTAAGAAGAGCTAAACTACCCACACGTCCAAATATTCCATGGATCTAAAACTATGTCCATGTATAAGATGAAGGTTGTACTTGTGCACTCAATTCTGTAACTGCTAACGAGAGGTCTTCACAGAGCTGGTATCAGAAGAGTTAAGGTATTTACTTCTTTCTTTGTCAAGTTCACTAACTGGCACCCTGCCCAGCATCCTTCACTCACAGCACCCTCAGGGCTCCCACACCCTACAAGCATCTCCAGTTCCCACCCATAAAGTGCAAGTGTGTGGTGCGTAAAACACAGCTTGAATCGCTGTCTCACCACACTACAGGAACCTTTCCAACGTGTACAGAAATATATAAAATTAATTTTAGCTCCTCACTACCCCACAGTACTTCCCAAAACAAGGACAAACTTTTCCACTTTGAGCAGAAAAACAAGTGACAGGAAAGAGGGTGGAACAGCAGCAGATTCCACTCCTAGGAGGAGCAACATGACATGGCTCATGCATTCATTTTTAGATTAATATTTTTGGGGGAACAATTTGACACCAGAATTGCTCTTCCAAGAATGACAAACACAGAGTCCCCTTTCTTCACTTCAATCTCTACAAAATCTCCAAAAATCTGGAAGACAACATTAAGGAAATTCTCAGATAATTTCAGCTGATAGAAACTGTCCAGAAGAATAAACCTTTTGAGCTCGAAGTTGGCACACGCTCAATTTCCACCACAGTCCTCATATATAATTGTTCTGTTTGTTTGATTTCAGGGTTTTTTTGTTTGTTTTCAAGAAGTAGGAGCTTTTTTTCCTTCCCTCTCTACCCAACTAGCTAGGAAGGCTGTACACAAACACTTCCCCCTGTGCTTTCACAGCCAATTCCCTCCTGTGGTGACCACAACCCAGGATGGACAGCCCATTAACGTTGGTTTTTTAAGATAGACTCTGGAACCTCCATATTTTAAGCTTTTCACTGTTATTTCTTCAGTTGTTAAGAATTACTTTTCCAGCTAACATTACGCCACTGAAAGCGACATCCTTGTTCTTTCCTAGTATGTTTGCATGTAGTTTATTTTGAAGCTTAAACCAGTCAAATACATATCCCTGGTATAGAATTTCAAGCTACTTACAAGTTTGCTGGCAAAATCCAACTGTATTACAGCCTTTGTTTAAATTCATCACCAATTCTGAGATACTCCAAAAAAGATTTCCCGTTGGTCTAGAAGCATCAAGTCCTCTCATGTCCCTTCTGCAAATTTCTAAGCAGTGAAATGATCCCATTTGTACATTAACAGAAATGGAAGGTAGCGAGGGACCTTCAGTAGAGAAGAAAAATATTTTTAAGCATTTGAAAATGCTCTGCAGATATCAGGACAGCGTTCCCTGAGGGCACATGTTGGTGGGACCATGTTCAGGGATCAGGACACAGACTGCTAGCAAAGCTGGACAACGTAGCCACAAAATATGCACAAAAAGTGCCTGGTCACGTAATTAGGAGCTGAGACTTGTACACTAGCTCCTCAAACATCACCTATTTTGCTCTGCTTTTCAAAGAAAAGACCTTCCCAGAACATTCAAACCAATGACGCCATTTTTATTATCATTCACACAGTATTTGGATGCAATCACAGCTCTTCACTATCTACAACTTCTACAGAGAACTGCGAGAATTGTTCATTGCCAATTATTCAGCTCAGCTTTGAACACCATCCTGACACACGCACTTTGATTCAGCATCCTCCAGCACTCACGTGTGCGCCAGGCCCCTTCGTGTTAACAGGATTACTCATGCTAATAAAACCCCCTGAATCAGAACTTTATTATCTGAGGTGATCTCTGCACACAGTGCCCCTAGGATACAGGATTACACTAATAACTTTGCAGGTCTTATTATAGATACACACCTCCAGTGAAGCAACTTTGCTCCTAATTAAGAGTAGTAGTTTTAAAGGAAAACGTTGGTCCATTTGCAGTTCTTTTATCACTGGTATTTATGTGTTAAGAATAAGACATTATAAAACTTACTAAAAAACTAACATAAACCCAGTGTGCTTAAAGTCAAGAAACAAACCGTTTTAGTTGTAGGAAACATTTCAACAAGTCTGAAGTCAAGCAACACACCAGCCTCCCAGAAGAATCAGTACCAGCTGGGTTCTCAAAGCTCTCCTGGCACAGACACACCAACTACCACAGGAAGTTTAGGCATGTTATAAGACATGGCAGAATGCAAATGCATCAATGAACATCTGTACATTGCCCTTCTCCTTACTCTCCAAAAAGACCTTATGGCTGATATATTAAGTTTTAGTAATTGTAGAATAATGATTAGGCACTGAGGAGGAACTAGTGGCACCTACGGCACTGATCTGTCTTGACCTGCAGCCAGATAGTAACTTTAATCCTCCCCCCAAATTTTTTCTTGTTTACAAGCATCCTATGGAAAAGCACGATACACCAGATAAAATTACACCTAATTTTCCTAAAAGTAACATTAGTCTGGATTGTGCTGGGAGCCAAGTACAAGACAACAGAGGAACCTGGTGATCGCAGCACAACCGCGGGCAGCAACGTGCGCCTGAAACAGCTGCAACCATTGACACCCCAAGTGGTGGTACCTGAAATGTTCTGACACCATGTTTGTGTTCCAGCAAGCGTAGCCATCCTTTCTGGACATAAACCCTACCACAGCTTAGCAGAAAATGGAGGCAACCGTTATTCTGAAAGCAACATCCTGTTCCCAACCTGCTCTTCAAAGGCCAAGTGCCACCTTTTCTCTGCACCTCCTCCAAAGCTCAGGACACAAGGAACATCTCAGTCCTACTGCAATTTGCTTCATGAAACTCTACGGAACTGTAAACCCTGTGAAACTGGATGCTTAATTTTAGTTTTGCTTTTTACATTTTCATCCAAAGGTTGTTTAAAAAAAAGCAGGAACAGAAGGAGGCAGCACATACCTGAGATACTTGTGATACACTCATTTGGGTCAATGCAAACATTGTCCTTGATCTCACACCTACTTTTGAGCGCTGTGCAGCCCTTCTGAAGTATTGAACCCAGTTTAAAAAGGGTATCTGTAATTTCTTCCTCTATGAGAGGCTGTCAAGAAATCTGACAACCAAGGTAGGTAGTCTTCCCCAGTAACATGTTCCTACAGACCGTTCTGTGACAATGGCGCATTCTTCCAGATGCAAAACAAACACCAGCACTTATTTACTAAGGACTTTATACAGCTGTAGTATTTTCATTACCTATGAACCAGAAACATTTACAACATTATCTGCTGTGTTCACAGTATAAACAGAAGGAAATGTGGTTTCAGACAGCATTCCAGCTCAAAATTCAGGTGCCTCCTTTTAGACAAATAAAGCCAATAGACAACAAAGCCTCAAAACCACTGCCAGGAACAGCCCCGCTTTGCCACTGTCCATAAAGGAAAAGTTGAGGCTTTTGTCTGTTTGGGGTTTTTTCTTCTCTTCAAGGAACCTACAAGTATCTGTAACTACAAAGTTAACATCAGGCAGCCTTTCCCTAATACTCACATAGCTCCAAATCCAGCAAATGAGTTTAAAAGACATGCACTTGTGACTATCCTGCTGCAGATGTTTTAGCGTTTTGAAGATACTGAAGCTGTCAAAAAAACCCCAAACAAACCACATGATGTTTTAATGACAAAATTATGAGCAAAATATGAATGAGTTAAAACCTCAGGTCATCAGTCCAATTGAGAGAGTCATCAGAAGCAGCAAACAAGCTGGTACCTCCCCAATTTTGTCTGCAAGTGGTATTTTAAGATATAGTGAAAAAGCAAAACTTCACAGCAAGAGACACCGGGTAATTCTTCCCAATAATTTTCCAGTTAAATTTAAAAGAATTTAATGAAAATATGTATGTTCTTGTTTTAAGAGTAATTAACACTATAACATTTCTTGGATCAAAATCTGTATCTTGTAATAAAATCTAGAGCTTATTAAAGGATTTTGCAGGTTTACTTGACAAGATTAAAAATGTAGAGTCATGAAATAAACCTTGAGTAGTTAAAAAAAGGAAAGACAAAGGCTTCTTGCTCTGAACAACAACATTTCATTGTATTTCATCATGGCACACTTGAAATAATTCAGCACTACATCTGGAAGGGAGGAAAGACACATGAATAATTTTAAATCCTAGTGTACATAAGCCCAAAGAGCATCATACAGAGAAATATAAATTTCATTGGATCTTCTCATCAAAATACCACTAAAACATCACACACAGGTCATGAAATTGAGGAAATTGCCTCTCTATTTTCATTAGATATTTTCTGTAGCACTTTTATCAAGCTCTTCATCACGTTGCTTAAAAGACAGTGAACTCCAGACAATTAGAAATCCTTGAGTATTCTGCTGTGTGCTACTCAGGCAAAAATAAGTCATCGTATTTGTTTATGAAAGACCGAAGAGACACCACCACAGTCAGAGTTTCCTACCCAACAATGCAATGGCTTCCAAAGAACTGTATCCATTTTGCGGTTTAAAGCTATTTTTTGATATTTTAAAGGAGTTTATATTTTGACCATTGCATAGTCAAACAAACAAAAGACAAAAATCAGATATATCTATTCCCACAGCTTTCCAGACTGTCCAGGATGATGCTGTAGTGAGAGCTGACCTACTCCTACCCACCTGCGTTTCCATTCAAGACTGTAGGATCAAGATGGGGGCCACCAGCTCTTGTACATCATAAATGTGCAATGAGGCTGCAAGCATATCTCCATCTGCATTTCCAGCTCAGTTTTTCAGAAATGTAAAAAGTGACTGTTATAATAAATTTTGAACACCAAATTTTAAAATGAATTTTAAAGTTAGTTTTCATATCCTTACGTTAGATGGCATGACATTGATTTGCCCCTTAGTGTAAGTCATAAACGGCAGAGAACAGTTAGATTTAACTGAGGTTAACATATAATTATGCTATTGAACAGTTATTTTGTGCTACCCAAAGAAAAGGTGTTTTAGTGGAGGGACGTGTATATTTGTGTGAAAAGGCTGTGATATCATTTGGGGCAAGAAGTGATTTCATTATGTAAGTGCAAGACAACAAATAAGATCCTTTAACTTAAGAGTGTGTTAGTGTAGCTACGTCACCTTTGTCTTAACACTTGCCGACTTTAAAAAAATAGATTTCTATTTAAAAAAAAAAAATCTGTTTATTCTCCTTTTGCAAGAAAATGTAACTCAGGTACTGATTTTCTGGAAGCTACAGCACAGTAAAAGTGGCCAAAAGGAGTCATACAGTGGGTCCTTAACAAAAAGTAAGCAGACAGATGCAGACTGCACTCATGGAGGGGAGAAACATAACTAAGACATTCTTTAGCCATGGAGGGTCAGAGCACCTCTCACCACAAACCAAACTTGGGTTTATTTTTTCCCTGTTTGATGAGACAGGGGAAGAGAAGTGTGAAGTATGTTCTTCATGATTCTAAGACAATCCATGGATCTTCATTACAACCTTACTGTTAATAAAGACCCCAAACACCTTAATTTCTAAAGAAAGTTTCAGAGGGCAGCATGTGTTGATCATTCTCATTCAGGCCCCTCACCACAAGGGCACTGAGGGGCTGGAGCGTGTCCAGAGAACAGCAACAAAGCTGGGGAAGGGTCTAGAGCACAAGTCTTGTGAGGAACGGCTGCGGGACCTGGAGAAAAGGAGGCTCAGGGGAGACCTTCTCGCTCTCTACAACTACTAGAAAGGAGACTGTAGAGAGGTGGGGATCAGTCTGTTCAACCAAGTAACAAGTGATAGGACAAAAGGAAATGGCTTTAAGTTGTGCCAAGGGAAGTTTGGATATTAGGAAGAACTTCTTTACTGAAAGGGTTGTCAGGATTTGGAACAGATTGCCCAGGGCAGTGTTGGAGTCCCCATCCCTGGAGGTATTAAGAGTCATGTAGATGTAGTGCTGAGGGATATGGTTTAGTTGAGGACCTGTCAGTGTTAGGTTAATGACTGGACTCGATCTTAAAGGTCTCTTCCAGTCCAGGCAATTCTGCGATTCTCTCCAGTGATAAGGTTTAGAGAAACCTTATCTGTTTCTTACCTTAGTCCTAACCTCAGAGGACTGCTGGTTTAAGCTGCAGCAGCAAAGCCTGAGCATTCCAAGGTATTTCCCCCAAGATGTCTTGTCCTTGCTGCCTCACGCTTCCCCTTACACACCCTCCTTCTCTGCCTCATGAATCTCTCCCTGCCACACTTCTCCTTTTATAGATCTCCTTCCTTCCTGCCTCCTCTGTGCCAGCCAAAGATAACGCTTTAGGAAACAGCCTTTTTGACTACTTGGGTTTATTATGTTAGGTCGGTCCACTCTCAGTGACTCTGACTCCAACACACACAACTCTTCTCCTGACCTATTTACAGGCACGACCGCAACAATTAACATACAGAACAGGAATTTTTTCCACACTCCTATCATTAGAAATGGCTACATCTGTTTCATTTCGGTGTTCTAAATTTGCTTCAGGAATAGAATTAAACATGAAAAAGCTTATTTTGAAAAATCCACAGAAATTCAGTGTCATGTGGGAATACTACTATTAAAAGACGACAAATTTAATGTAGCACATACCAGCGAAGGCAGAATCAGTCATTAATATTACACTACCTACCCACTGGCTTTCTACGTTTATTCTTTTATTGTATATTGAAAATAACATACGATAATATGAAAAACAGCAGCTTTTTATGGCTAGTAATAAAAGACACAAAAGTGGGATATGAATAATACACCATATATCATCATTATCTAATAATTTTGTACAAGAAGAGTGTCCATCCCCTATGTAAAGGGCAGTGGATGGCTGAAAATTGGGAAAGAAAAGAAATAGTGTGATGCTTTTATTCGAGACCCAGAACGAACTGAAGGTTTGCTCTATCAGCCATATGTGCTCATGAGATGGCCCTTCTGTGGAAACCACTTCTTTAGGGTCATTTTAACATCCTTGTGACAACCCCAGCAATAATTTACATGCTGCAGCTATCACTGAATCATGGCAGTACCAAATCGATTTTTATCTTCTGTAATACAGTAAAACCAGCCATAAACAATGCACCATGAGAGCATCCAGTTTTAAGCAATATACTAATAAAATGGTCCAACAGCCTGTTTTCAACCATAGGCATTTAGTTTCCCTGGCAGCTTCAACTGCTTGGTGTGTAAGGCAGAGATACAGCTTGGCAGGACAGGAGGACACAGCAGGGAGAACCACACAGCACAGGGTGATTTACAGAATCCCAGACTGGTGGAGGTTGGAAGGGACCTCTGGAGACCATCTCATCCAAGCCCCCCTGCTCCAAACAAGGTCACCCAGAGCAGGGTGCCCAAGACTGTGTCCAGGTGCATTTGGAATTTCTCCAGAGGAGACTCCACAACCTCTCTGGGCAGCCTGGGCCAGGCTCTGCCACCCTCACAGCAAACAAGTTTCTCCTCATGTTCAGATGGAACCTCCTGGGATCCAGTTTGTCCCCATTGCCCCTTGTCCTGTTGCTGGGCACCACTGACAAGAGTCTGGCCCCATCCTCTGTTGTTGTTACTTGGAACCCTCTAAGGGTGTTCAGGTACTTTTGTCCCTCAGTTTTCGAGGCCAATACTGCCCATGCTTTACAAAACACAGAAGCTGATAAAACAAGAAATAAAACCTGTTCCAGGGTCACCCAAATACAGCAACTACAAATCAAACAAAGGTTTCCAGATTAGAAAGAGCTGGGGCAGCAATCTCACTGAATAACAATCTGCTGCATTATTTTTTGTAATTTTTTTTTTTGCTGATTTCCCTATTGCACACATTGACATAGGAAGCTGTTTTTCTGGCTGACTGAACATTCATAAAATAAATCACTTAAGATCTCTTAAAGAATAAAAGCAAGTAAGTAGATGACATTTATAAATAGACACAACCTTTCCAAGGGATTCGTTCCCGCAGTACCTCTACGGGCAGGAGCGATTTCCTCACCACTGAGCACCCTCAACATCACGCAGATGCTGCTGAAGCGGCTCCTTCACCCTGCAAGCACGTTCTCAGCCACTCTAATGAGGTCTGCACAGACCAGCACCACACTAAACTCTTGGGTTCCAGATCTCCAGGGATTTTTTCCTTCATAGCTTTTTCTATTTTAGGAACAAATACATAGACATGAGTTTCTTCCATCTTCTCACAAGTTCACTTAAGGAAAAGCACAAATGCTGCCGTTACCTCACAGCTTGCTTTTGGCAATCACAGAATCATTTTGGTTGGAAGAGACCTTTAGAATCAGCAAGCCCAGCTATTAACCCAGCACTGCTCTACAGAGCTGGGCCACAAATACTGCTAATATGCTTGGAGGAACATTTGTAGTATTAGGGTCACATTCCTATTCACATCTCTCCTGGCACTTCCAGCAGCTCTTTTCTGAATGTACTTTAACGCAGGAAAATACATACATTCCATTTCAAAAGATACACGCACAAATTTCCTTGTTCAAATAATAAAAAATGATAGCATTTGAGAAAAGGTTAAAAAGGATTTAATTTGATTGAGCCCCTCCTCCCTCAGTAACTCCACTTAAGAAAAGGCATCCAGGTAATTCAGGGTTTGGACATACAGGAGTCAGGGAACGTTGTTTCATCACTTGGAAAGGTTCAGGAAAGGCTTCACATTTGTCTCATATTCTTTAAAAAGCAGCCATCAGGATGTCAGCTCAGAGAACAAAGAACACAGCTAAGGATCTGATACTTAGTAGTTTAAAATTTTAACATTCAGTAAATTCACTGTTCACAGCGTGCTTCACCTGGAATATCTTGCTACCCCTGCAAAGTCAAGCACCGTACACAGATTATTTGAACGGGCAGGAATAAAACATAATTCTGACTGGATGGATGGAGAAGCAGCACAGACAGTGCCATAGGTGCAGGAGGCTGCCCTCATTTCCATCAGCTCTCTCAGGACTTGAAGATGCTACAGAAGCTCTTTGCACTGCCATTTCATTATGCAGTGAGCGTGCTAATATGGACATTAATCCAGACTGGAGGCACCTCACATCACTAATGCATGTTTCTGACCATCACTTTCTCCCATAAACACTTTCCTGAAACTGAGACCTCCTGCAAAGCCCATCAGGCATCACCACATCAGACTGCTCTAGTGTTCTGGAGTCATCTTTCAGCACGGTCCCAGGAGTTTCCTTGTATTTACACTCCCCAAATGGAACTTTGGGATTCTGGAGTACAGCTCTGCAGCAGCTTAAGCAGTTTTGACTAATTCAGCTATAACTTAACTCATAACCTAACCGCATTATCCATCCATGCTTGTCTACGCTGCTTTGGGTAACTCCATCTTAATTTAGCAAGGCACAAAAACCAGGCAGGACTTCAGAGACAAAACCTCTGTCTGCACTTCCTGAGTTGCTCTCAGCAGCTGCCTCCGTCTCATCATGCCAGCACAGCCCCTTGTGCAACCCCACACTCATTCCATCAAGAAGCTGATCCAGACAAATAACCCAGCAAAAATGGGTCATTTTCCGCCCAGATTTCTCCTCCAGCCCCACTCCACATCCCTCCATGCAAACAGGAATAAGCACCAGGGGCAGGAACTGCTCGTGCCTGCACTGCCAAAACCCTTCAACCCAACAAGGCTACCAGAACATCTCCACTGGAGTTTCAGTCACTGAGACTTCCAAGAAAAGTGGTAATTTTGGTCCACCCATTTATAAAAATATGATTAATTTAACATCTCATCCTGAAGCCTACAGGCATTTACTGTGTCCCCATGAGGTGGTTTCTGGGCAGTTATTGAAGACCCTGGCAGCTCACCAGAGGAGTGCTGCAGCCACCCCTTCAGGGGACAATTGTATTTTCCTGTAATTAATATACTGTTACCACTTTCTGCTAATCCATTGTACTTGACCAATCAGCTAAGAAAATAACTGTGTTGCTCCTATGTTAGTGTGTAAGACACCAGGATGCCTCAAAGCCAACAGTGAAGTCAGAAAAAACATATTCTCAGGGAGAACTTGCAGAGCAGGGGGCTGAGACAGAAAGAAAACCCACAGTGGCTGATGCCAGTTTTCAGTATTAACCTGTTTTTTTTCCTTACCAGACAGAAGAGTTTAAGAGATCATAGAATCATTTAGGTTGGAAAAGACCTCTAGGATCAAGAAGTCCAACGTTCATCCCAACATCTCCCTGACCACTAGACCACATCGTGAAGCACCATATTTACTTTTTTTTTCCAAACATCCCCAGGGTTCACACATATGAGAGAAAAGAAAAATACCCATACAATATATTGCCGAGCATATCAATTACAAGTTCCAGAGTAAAACTGGAGGAAAAAAACCAAAATAAAACAACCTGCTGAACTGAAACAACTATTTTGCTTTAGCAGACAAAAAGTCCTGAGTTTGGACTGAAATTGCACCTCAGCACACTGTGCCAGCATTGCCATTGTAGAAGAGGCTCTTTCAATAACTGAATAATGGAGAGCTGCAGGTCTGTGATTTCAGCCTTAAGTCTTATTTTCTTGGGATTTATCAGGTCAGAACAGGCCCTTACCACTGCTTTAATGCAGATTTTTAGCAACTTTAATGATAAAAAAAGAGAGTTTGCTTCACTGGGCACTGGAAACAGATGTTTAAGATGAACTCAGCTCACAAAGAGCCAGCACTCAGCAAGTCAGCTCCAAGCCTTTTTCAGACAGTGTGGGTCCAACCAAGGGAGATCAGCAGAGGCAGGCAGTGAAGAGAAATAGCCACCGGGGCTAGGACATGCAAACTGGCAAGTGCCTGCCCCTCAGCATACTCTGTTTTTGGTTTTGTTTTTTTTTTTTAATTAGCATTGCAGTCACAAAGAGTCTATTTGCAGTTTTAACTGACTTTAATTCTCATTTTAAACAATCTGTGCTCAGATTTCATTTTTCCACTTGAAATTCCAACCACAAGTTTCAATACTACAGCCCTATGTACAGGCATATCCTCAGATGAGTCTCAAAGATTTAATATTTCAGAATGTTAAACCCAGAGAGGAAAAAAAAAATTCTCAGTGAACAAAACCTACTTGGTGTCCTCAAGAAAACAAGATACAAATAAGGGTAAAAGAAGGGATGTGACTAATCTTCTCACAGGCAAAGAAAGTAGAGTTGGTCTCCCAGGACCTAGTGGGTCCTTTTAGGAGAAGGGGAAGGTGGATCTCCATGGCAACAGAGTATTTTATGAGACACTTTAGCAGTGCAATATGCTGTGCTATGAACATAATGGATACAGCAAACGGCAGTCCTCTTCCAGCCAAACAGAAAAGCTTTTAGCAAAGCCATGGAGTGCATTTCTGTTTGCTG
>JAVSBS010018787.1:0-27798 GCA_033124195.1 Coracias cyanogaster | reverse complement strand
GCAATCTAGAGGAGGCATCAGTCAGTGTGATTGGTAGTAAGAGAAGCACTTAAAGGACTTGCCCCTTCCCATGAAAACCTCCAGCAACGATGTAATTCCATCCTTCCTCAGCTATTTCACTGTGTGCCCAAGAAGATAAGGTACACGTTGCTTATCTAGTGCTTCTGAAGAAAAGAGCTGTCCTCCCACCAGCACTGCACCCAATACCAGTGACTGAGAAAGCCCAGCCAGTATGCTGCTGTTCATCTCCATATTGGCTACCAACACCAGGACAGGCAACCTTCCTAACCTGACAAGCTCCATATTAAAATAGATTCATAAGACACAGCAAGAAGCAAATACCACACGTCCTGGACAGCCAAGGGAGCAAATTCAGGGAATATTCCCCAAGCATGAGACGACCATAGTTTGTACTACACAATGGAGCTGGGTAGGGCATCACCACAGAGCCCTGCTCCTTAAGAGCCCAGCTGCTGCCCAAAGCTTTACCTTTCACCCTCGGCAAGCCAATCCTTGCTTAACCAGGGAACAGAGCAAGCTTTATGGTTCTCTTGGATTTAAAAGTGAATCTTGGCCACGAACAGCACTCCACTGACACTCTGGGGCTTCTCTGGAGTATCCTGCATGCATTCAGGAAAGATCTGTGTGGGAATCCAGACCACCACATTGAAAGAAACAGGCATGTCAGCTTCTGAAGCAGGAGTTTCGGTTTATTTGGACAATGCTGAAGAACTGATTCTTGGATTCTGCAAGCCAGAGCTCTGTATCTTGAATGTTCGGCTTGCAGGAGAGCCCCTCCCTTAGATATCTTTTCAAACAGACTCTGTCCTCTCCTCCTCCACCCTCATCTCTCACTCTGCCTCTTCAGGCAGCAGAAGGTGGGGAGCTGTGTTCCAGAGCAGGCATCTCCACCATCTCCAGCCCAAGCAGCTCCTCAGTTCCAAGACTGCAGAGAAATGCCAGTTACAGGTGGACATCCCAGCTGGGCACTGTTCCATGACAGCTTTAACCCCATCCTCCTTATGCTTCTGCACACCCTAATGCGGCCACACCGATCGTGAAGCTTCACTGTAACTTCAGCCCTTCAGAGGCACTGGTTGAGAGTGTGCTGACAACGGCAGACTCATTTCTCCCGTATCTGAGATTTACAGCTACCCTGAAACTCCACAGCAGCACAGACCATGGCCTGCTGCTGATCTGCTTCTGATAAGGGACTTGTGCTTGAATTGCTTGTGAGCGGCATATGGCTCAGGAGTCACTTTAACCCCTGGGGTTAAAGAGTGTAAAAAGAAAAAACCCAACAAAGATGGTGAAGGTCTCCCAGACCTATTAAGTACTCAAACTAGAGCCATTCCCTGGTGACAGCAGGGTGAGAATACATTTCAAAGCGGCAACACATTTTCACAGTAGTGCTGAAGAACAGAGATGGAAGAAATCACTCTTTACAAACATCTCGCTTGTGTCCTCATTAAATAGGGAGAAACAGTGTGTAATCATTAAGGTCACCCAATATACTTCTGAGTCCTCAACACAATTGTATTTTTTGAGACTTCAGAAACTACCATCAACAGCTTGTGAGCCTGTAGCATCTGCTACTTCTAAGATGAGTCACGGTAGGAAACTCCCCTCTGTTTTCTAGGAGGCAGTTAGGCAGTCAATGGGTGAAGCAGTGATCTGGATATGGAGGTACCCACACAAATGAGAAGAGAGAACTTCCATCAGTAATGCACATTCTATTTAACATACTGACTGCAGATTTCAAATAAGAGATTACAATTCGGAAGACTATTTGGGGAAAACATTCCCCAGTTTAATTTGAATGTGACAAATATTGTCAAGATACATTGAAGGGCAGAAGAGACTGGAAGAAAAGGAAACTAATTTAAATGAACTGAATCCATTTGAGGAGATTTTGAAGGAGGAAAGTAAACAGACAACAGAACTTCAACAGCCTACAGCACTTGCCTGCATTTTCAAGTGCTGCATCATTAACTATCATCTCTTACCTCATCAGTTCCTCCAAATTTTAAAGTAATTTCAGCTCCTTGCCCTCAGCTTCTGTTTCATCTGAAACTACCAAGGATCAGACTTCTCCTTACCTTCCAATTCCTCTCCACTCCAAAACACTACACTAGAAATGTCTCAGTTCCACCAGGCACACTCCTACCCGTGGCCCCGGGTGGCCCCTATCCCAGGGACACTTCGCATGGGCTCTGCTGACAGCTGGATCCTTTGCACTGAAGAGCCTGCTCAGTCTGCTCCTCCTCTCAGATGCTTGACAACCCCATGAAAATCGCACATAGGAGACACCTGCATCAGCAGCAGCCTCGAGATTGGCCTCAGGAGGAAATCAGGACCTATCCTGAACTTAAAAGCATCCTGGTTAGCTTTGCCTCTCTTACTTTCCAAGCAGTCTGCCACATCTCCTATTAAGAGGGGAATTGCAATGTGGAAAAGCTAAAATTTCCCTGAGTTCTAGGTTTGAGGTTGGTCCATTGGAAAAATATGGATTTAAAAAGACAGATCAAATTAGAAGATGACCTTCTAATGAAGGATGGCGACTTCACTGAGAACACATAATTAGTTTTTACTTTAGCAGGTATTGAGGAGACAAGTCTTTGTTAGGCACAAATTCAAGACCAAAGCCAAACTTATATGAAGTTATTTTATATTGTTTTTACCAATTTCAACATTTTTACTGCATGGTCAGTAGAGCTGCAAGGAAACTGGGAAGATACAGGATTTCTATGAAGATTGACACAGCCTTAGAGCATTGGTTGTACACTTCAAGCCATGATATATTTTTGGTTTTGCCTTCTAATCTGATAATGAGCTCAAACATGTGTGTGCAAGTAGCAAACCAGGAACACTTCCAGATAAGCGCTTGGGCTCCTAGAATTACTGCAGAGTAGCAGTCTCACCTTCAGAGAGTACAAGATGGCCTTCTTGAATTACTGGAACTCTTTGATAAAAATCCAGTAGGACAAAAGAGAAATTCCACCTCACTTTTGAATACCTGAAAGTTACATCCTCATCTAGCAACAGAGTGAACTTAAATCAACCACCAACCAGCAACACCTTGTCCCATCAGGGTGAACTCCTTGGAAGGGCGGTTTCTTACACAAGACTGCTAACAGACAATAAGATTCACTGGTTTTCATCATGAAAGTGACTGCAGAGAGAGTTACAAGCCCTAGTATATATTTGCTATCCCAATAACAATCAATAAGACGGAGTTTGGTCTTACTGAGACTTGGTTCCCAGTCAGAGGCTCCCTGTACAACCATAGACCAGTCATTAGCTCCCTGAAGTCGAGGCACTTTCTGTACAATGAGACATCGCCCCATTTATCTGTGCTATTTATACTGACAATTCCTCCAAGCGTGAACTTAAATATATATATTTTTTCCTACCCAGCTCAACTAAATGTGGCACTACATTTGAATAACTTTTAATACCACTGTAATAAATCAGCAGTCAATGAGAACAGAAATAACTACTAATACTTAGTATTTGGCTGTTGACAAGAGCTTAATTACTACAGCAGCATTGTAATGAGAAGTGTTAAGAGCAAGTTCAGAAGTGACTGGAAACTTCCATTCCGTTGTAGAAGTTGCTTATTCTGAAATAGTGGCATAAGCAAGTCTGTATCAGGGGACAAAGCTGACTCCACCAGCACGTTTTCCCAGCACTTACAGAACCCCCCTACCAGCACCAGATGTAGCCTAAGAGGATTTTTTTTTTTTCTAGCCATTGAATTTTCTCTAAAAGATTCCTGATCACAGGATTTTCAGATATTACCTGATGTAAAGTAGCTGGAATTCTCTTTGCAAACGCTTACAATAAATTAAGGGTTTGTTCCAAACTCCCAGATCACTACCAGTAGCAACAAAGGAAGGCAGAGACCTGCACTGCCACTTTCTATAGCTGGTTTTAGTTCCAAAGGAGAATATCAATTTTATCAGTATTTCTTCTCTTTTCAGACATCATGCGACCTTTAATTGCAGAGCAGCATTCTTTCAATCCCACAACAGAATCAAAAGATGTCAGATTAATATATCCAACGTCTTGTTTCTAGCTGCAATCAGGGCTATATAGATGAGATGACAATACAAAAATCCAAGTATTATAACCAAAACTTCTACATATGTAAATTCATTCAAATGCCAGGTCCCGCCTGCTTTCCAAAAAAATGCAAATCCAAATTCCCTGAAGCAACAGAAAAGATACAACAGCATTAGATGGGGAGGCCTAAGCATACAATGGCAGAAGCCTGCCCTTATGTATTTCTATTATGCTACAGGAAGCACTATAGAAACATAAAACAAAGCAGATTTGTCAAACAGATCTCAAGGAGTCTGAAGAAAACCTCACAGGCTCCAGGAAACCTGCTCAGCAAAGTGGCCGTCACACATTTGTCCCATTTTGCCTTTCTAGTAAGGTGTCACCCAGATGTGTAAGAGTATATTAGTACAAAGAGTGTATATAATGCAAGCACAATTATGTATAGAAGCTGTGCTTGCACCACTCTGCCTTATTTCCCTCTCTATAGAGAATAAAACTGTGGCTTTAAGTAGCTTAACTGTCTGATGGATGTAAGTACAGCACCGCTGCTCCCCTCACTCACAAGAGCTACCCAAACTGATTTTCCAGAATAGTGAAGGTTTGACTCTGCAGGATCTCCACACAGCGAGGACCGTTGGGCACACATCGACAGTCAGCACCAGGAGTTCCACCTGAAGAGCATCTGCCAAATCCATGCAGTGATCTGGTCACCCCAATTTACTTTTGAGCTGACAGTGCTCACAAAGCAGAGCATCGCCAAGGTGCCCCAACAGGATGCCAAACAAGCTCAGCACTAAACTGTTCCCAATACAACACTGAACACCTGTAATTCTAGGCTAAATTACACTAAAAGGCATCAGGAGTCTTACACTGCAGCTCTACATCCACCTAGTCTGGATGAAGGGAGGATCCAAAGGTTTTAGCTGTGCTGGTATTGGATCAATAAGTAGATTTAAACTGGCTTTTTCCACAGAGCACAATTCAGCTACTTGACTACACACATGTAGAACATGTACAGCTTCAAAACTCTTCTTAGAAAGCCCCCTGAAGTACATCCGCATAAACTCCTCAATTTGAAGACCACCAACTCTCAGCACTGCATCACTCATACCTCTGGTCAAGAGCTGCATACAAGCTTTGGCATTTTAAGAGTGTTCTAAAAAAAATTTCATGTACATTATTGCTAGATGAGTGTTCCTCAGCAAGAAAGAACCATCTCCATGGCATATCAGGACTAACACAGCAGGCATCACCCCTTTGCTTGCCATGGGTATATTTATTAACCAACCGCTACACTGTAAATATGACCAGTGACATTTACCTCTGCAGAGTGTAAAATCATTTCCAAAGCTGCAACTGAAATGTCAGTATCAAGCTTCAAAATTAATCCACGATCTGAGCAGAGGAAGCCCCACCACTACGCAAGAGCAGAACTGTTCGAGTGTTTTGTCACCAGAGATGGGCCAATACCCCAGGAGCACTAAGGGAAGTACAAGCAGCAGGGCCACTTCATGGCTGAATAAGCCATTTAACCATTTATTTCATTTCTATCATCATATTAATTTTACAGCCTTTTCTATCATACATTCAACATAAAGACTGAGGCAAAAAGGATCCAAGTGTGGACCCTGTAGCACAGCACTCCAAGTACATACTCCAAGAGAATCCTAATCCTCCCATCCCATCACCCACCATCAGAAGAGACTGTATTTACTGAAAGGGAGATAAATTAACAGTCCAAACAAACACAAAATGCCCTGTAAATCTCAAAGGGCAACACAAGACAAATGCTAAACAAACCTGGTAGACTTTAAAGGCTACACTGACACCAGTGTCCTTCAGAAGGCTCTATCTCCCAAAACAGGGACAGAGGGAGCACAAGCACTTTAAGGAACAAGACGACCAGCACAAAAAGAGAAGTGCATCGAATTAATCTGAAGGACATTTTGGACAGCCAATCAAAATATATCATCACTGAAATTAATTACAGGTCAGCAAAGTGTTCTAATGCTCAGAAGCTATTAAAACGTATTTCACAGCAAAATTTGGGTTGTTTTCTGGCACGCAGTTGTCCTTGGGAGTTTCAGGGGACTGGCTCTGGTTTTAAGTCAGTCCCAACCCAGAGAGCAGAGCTTCTTAACTACCTGTTGTAAGTTATACACTTCAGCAAGATTTGGCAGCTTTACATATGGGTTCAAGATTTCCATTATAACCACCGGTGGTCTCTTAATTCAGTAAATGCATCACTTGGCACATGATTTAGGAGGGAGGATAAAATTTTAAAGCTGCTTCTGAAAACTGTGGAATATGCCCAGATTACTCCATATAAAGATTCTGGAAGAGCTACAAGGAATTCAGCTCCTGTTACATCTACTTCTGCCACTACTGGCCTAGAAATGCCTCTTAGACCTCTGCTCCCTTCCAGGGCTCATTTATGCAACCAGCAATTGAAGGCATTCACCATCGGGTCCTTCTTACTTCATATCAGATGCTGTAGGTTTCAGAGCAGCTTCTTCAGCAGAAAATGTGAAAGAGCCACCACAAACAGATCTGCAAAGGTAGGCAGAGCCTAACATGAGCTCGGTGAAAGAAATGGTCTTTGGGGAAAGAAAAAGACAGCAGAGCAGCAGATCTTTCAAGATCAACATGAAAACAGATGGTCTCGTAATAGGGGGAAAAAATGGTATCTAAGATACCTGTTGTGCTGACAGAGAACCCTGCTATAGATCGGAACTCTTCAGACTTTCACGGCCAAACTGAGTCAGCGTGAGACAGTTAAAAATTACTTTCAAACTACATTGTTTAAGAGTAAATGAGGTCAGAAACTACATGCCCTGGTGCCTCAATAGGGCAGCATTCCACTGTCATGGCAGTGCCACGTTGCTCATTAAAGGTGACCATGAGTAGTATCTACCTCTGCTCTTTCACTCCCAAAATTATAGCGGGGTCTCTTCTCCTGCACACAGAAAGCTTCTAATCTCTTCTGATCATCACCAGTTTGAGAGCTGTGCTGCCAGGTCAGCACGTATGAACAGCTCCAAATGCTGTTTACCAGCCTTTAACGGCATCTAATATGGGGGGAAGAGGCAGGGAGCCAGGAAAACATTGCTGTATGCATTCAGAAAATTTGTTATTTTTAACAGTGCATTTTAAGATCAGCAACCCTGAAGCAAAATGGTTAGAACGCTTTCTTCCAGTGTCCTGATAGCACACCGAGAGCTTTCAGAGAAGGGGATATTTCAGGCCAAAGCAGCAAAACAGACTGATCCCAGGAAGGAAAGCTCACCCACTGTGGCAAAAATCAACGTGGGAAGGGTGAGTTTATTCATCTATGATACTGAAGAGCTTAAAATGGAAACATTCTATAGGTCTCTCTTCAGGCCAGGATGAACAACTGAACAAAAATGAATCACTACTACAGCAAGTGACTGGAAAACACACAGATGGAAATTGATGGTATCTTTTGCCTCTCCCTCCTACCCATGAAAAAGTCCTTGTGACCACTCTGCTGCATGTTTTTGCAAGGAGGGAACAAAACCAGGTCCACTATTTTGCCTTTTATCCTGTAATTAAGCTTCTGTGTTTCTCCAGCTACAGAGGCTGATCCTCAAGGTTTTGCCTTTCCTTGCAATCTCTACATTCTTAGCTATGGATGCACAACAGCAAAAATCTACAGCAGATAGAGATACTCATGAAAGGCATCACACCAGACCTTGCAGCTTTTGAGGTTTAAAAAGACTTAAAGGGTTAATGGTTAAAACGGGGGTGAAGAAGTTTAGTGCATTTGGGTATGAAAAAAACTCTTCAAAATAATAGCTGACAGCTTCATTTACCAAACACTGATTAAAAAAGAAAAAATATTCACATTCACAATGAGGTAGTTAGAAGCTAAAAATAACCAGCCAGCTGCAATTCCCACCTTCTGCAGCCAGGCAGAAGCACTTCACTCCCCCCCTCCCCAAGCACACACACGCTCACTTCCTTCTTCATTGCAACATCAGAAGCTGAACTTGATGCTAACAAGCCACAAAGTCCTGCCCAGAATTTAAAGTCATGCCCCAGTAATTACATAAAATAAGCTCTTAGTGAAGTGGTTAAAAAAAAAAAAAAAAATCAATTTACTCATCTTCAATTTTGGTTTTAATTCCAAAATATGTTGACTGGTCATAAAACAGAAGGGCAATTTTCGTTTCTGAGGTTTTCTCCCTTCACACAGATGTCTCTAAAAACCAAATGTTTTACATCTCACTGGAGAACATCAGCATGTTCATTCATCCTGCCGCTGTGTCAATACAGCCATCAACCCCCCTGAAGATGCAACCTGATATGGAGAACATTTGAGGTGTATTTGATTCTTCATTTTTTGTTCATAAAACAAAGGAAGATAATGATAGTGAGTGAAGGAGAAAAATATAAAGGAAACCTAGGATAATGTAGAAGCAAAACTTGATTGAGCAGATATGCCACTCAAAAGATGGTCCTGGACATCACAGTAATATACGAAAGTAGGAAAGACCCTCCAAAATTATTGGCAGCTTCCAGTAAGAAGGCATTGTATCCTCCTTTGACCTGTCCTCCCTAACAAGAGGGCTGCACGCACAAATTCACGACCAGAAAAACCCCTCTGCACCACAAACAGCTTTTCCTGAGAAGACAGAATAAACCACATGAGTTATTAAAAACCATTGTGCTCTACTGGTACCATGACACTAAAAAAAAGAGTAAAATAAATGAATTATAAACCCACTCAAATCAGGAGATGGCTCCAGGCCATAGAGCTTGTATTAACCTACCTCTGGAGAGGACACTACCTGCTGAGCACAGCTGCCTGGGCAGGGTGTGCCACATACCCAAATAGGAACTGAGATCTTCCCCGTTGCATAGACACGCAGCTCCCTGGTCACCAGTTAACCACCAAAGTGCAAAAGCCTGGTTTTAAAAACCCTCGTTTTTAAAAACCAAAACAAACCAACCACTGCAACTCCTCCAAGTTGCTGGCCCCAACCAGGACAGACCCCTGGAGTCTGGAAGGACAACCACCATTTCACTGAGTCAGTCTAAGCCTTGCAACTGTTTTCTTAGACCAGTCCTCAGCTGGAGGAGGTAGATTCCGCCCTACATCCCGTTCTACTAATAGTAGCAGCAAACGCTTGTGGTTGTGCGATGTTAGCAGTCAGCACTAGGAAGTTCCCTCTGCCAGGCACCCAAGATGAGAGCAGTAGCTCTTCATGTACGTGATCTTACCACCTCCTATGCCGCCTTGCAGCTGCAGGAATACAAAAGCACAGGATAGAGGAGGAACTTTATCCAGACACTCGGCGTTCAGCTGAACTTTGCAGGAGTTCTTAATTTACGAGCAATGACACAAATGAAGCTGTCTTTTTTGTTTAAGGCAACCGGGAAGACAGAGCTCATAAATATGAAAGTTCTCTGACTTCCTCTCTATACACCCTTGAGAGTGTCACCCACAACCTCACTGACAACAGCTGCACATGCTCTCTGGATGGGGAGGCCCTGCCACCAGAAGCCAAAAGTTCTTTAACCAACATGGTTTCTTCTTTACATATTCACAACAAATGCCCTGGATGGCTCTGGAAGCCAGGTGGGCTTAGCAGTGCTCAAAAAGATTGCTGCTGTGTTATACTGCTTGCTTAAAGATCTTCCTGAAGAAAAAAAAAAGACACTTTCCTCATTTGTATTAATGAAACAGTCTATTTAAAGAAAATTAATAGGCATTGGTGCTTCCTTTTCCAATTCTAGGTTCTTGGCTATATACTGCAAGTATATAACCTCAAGAACAAATGGGACTTAAGAAATAACTTTTCACCTTCACAATTCCTTGTGCCAATGAACTCACATTTCAAAAGCCACTGTACACCTTTGATATGAAATAAAATTTTGGTGTTTGGCAATACCTGTTTGCTTACGTGTCATCATCTTTGAGTCAATAGTCTCTGGGCCTATGAGACAAACATTCTGCTTGGAGTTTCCTCCCCTGTTTTAACAGGGATATTTTTCTATGTAGACTATAAAACACTGAACTACTAACATATAGCAAAACACGTCAGCATTTCAAAACAGCATTTCCCTGTTTTTATCACGTACCCAAACAGAAAACCATTTTTTACAAAAAAACTGGTGCAAGTAATATAAAGCACCAAACTTGGGTTTCCTAAAAAAAAAAAACCACACACTTCAGAAAAGGAAAAGACAGGGAAAGGAAGGTGTGCTCATTCTAATTCAAGTCCTCTCCTGTGCTTTGCAGCTCAAGACAATGCAAGTGCTGCTAGACTCAGGTAATGCACCAGAAACAGAAACTGAAACTCCCCAATTTACTCATTAACTCAAACTCAACAGTGCTATGGGGGGGCTGTCTGGTGTATTTCTTTCTAACGACAGATAACTCATAGTGTAATTTAGCAGTACCCGCCCTACTTCCCAAGGATGCCTTCCAACCCCATCCTCACTCCCCATCTGCCTGTTCCTACCCCAGTGTAGCTTTGCTACACGTGGTTATTTTGCGGCTGGACCCCTTTCCTAATCTGCATCACAATCCAGTAGCACAATGGTTTATGCCAATGCAGCTCAGTGGGAGAAGAGAGGCTGGAACAACAGCTATTTTAATTCAGCAATAACATCAGCTTTAAATTCATGTTAATTTACAGACTCATGATTTAAAATTCACTATCAATGTCATGCTGCCAACCCCCTGCTTCCTACGTCCTGAAGCTGTGTTTCTATAGGAATCAGGAGTTTTTCTTTCAGTCAACACATTTCAGATCTGTCAAGACACACAAAACAGCTTGTGTATATAATCATGAAGAGATGAAACGCCAAAGACAAATAAAAATGTCTTGATTTAGACCTTAGTTGTGAAGGCTGTATCTTGACTTTCAAGGAAGTTACTTAAGATACTATTGCTAATGACTGACAAGACTATTTAGTTTTGAAAAAAAATTATATCCGGTCTTTCCTAAAATAAGATTTTCTCCTCTTCTTGCATAGTTGCTTATTCTAGTGCTGGCTAGAAGGGATATAATTCTAACAGGTATTTTATAAACATACTATCAAATGAATTTTTAAAAACCACCATAAAAGCATTCATACAAAAGTTTCACAGGTTGTCAAAAGACAACCTGAGCTTGAAGATCACCAAATCTTAAGAGGTTTCTAATATTTGGTTACACCTTTTAATATTAAGTACTAAAATTCCTGTTGCCCAATAGATTTTTTTACATTTTGTTCAACTTACAAAGTTGAACCAAGTGAACTCCTGGCAGATTGAAAGAGGCAGATCCACAGGAAGCAATTCAGCTGAATGTGTAAGTATCTCTTTTGGCAAGAAGGTGCTAAGGGCTTGCTAGTGGCAGAAGAAGTAACCATCAGGATGTTAAACTGCCAAAGCTCACCTAGGCTACAGCATGACCCACATGCAAAAGCAGCTATGAAACAGAAGTGACACGCTCCAGGTGGACTCAACCATCAATGCCTATGTTCCAGTTGTGCTCCAGCACCGCCGCAGCTGCCTCGACCAGAGCCAGGAACAGCTCCTGCCACAGCTTCAGCCATTAAGACTCCTTAATGAACGGGCTAGCAATAACCCAGGCTCAACCAGTTCTCTCATTGCAAGGGCTGTAACCATAATAAGCCCCTTGAACATTCCTATAGTGTTTTCCAAAGATCTCACAGCATGAGGCTACTAACTGTGTTCTCACAGCCTTGTGAGACAGGTATTAGTCAACCTTTTTTCCTATTTTATTGGTTGGGTTTTTTTTTTTCCTCATTTAAATACAGATAAACTGAGGCAGAAAGCTAGGAAATGACTTCCCTGTGGATATGCAGCTGACTAGTGGGATACAGAATCCAGATCTGCCAGATTCCAGCCCTGTCATCAGCCAAAAGGCCATCATTACGAAGAAAGAAATTAGTCTGGTCTTATAAATAGCATTTGAATATAAGCCTTCTTAAAATATTTGCAAGGAGTTGAACTTAAACACCAGCAGAGCTGCGCTGGTAGCCTGGGGCTCCAGTCACCAGCTCACACGTCAGTAGATCGGGGTTCTTCTCATCCCTCTGTCTCTCTGAATGTCTCTAGAGCCTGGACCCAGTACAAACCCTGTAAAAGATCAAATAATGATCTCATCTACCACCTCTGGCTGGTTGCAGCTCAGCATATAAAAAAAGTAAGAATGCTCAAAAATATAAACAATGTTCTAAAATACTCAGGTAGCTGAGCTAGCAAAAAGAAAACACACAACAAGCCTTAGTCAGCAACTTTCTGCTACTTTATTTTAAGGCACAAAAGGAGCATGGTCAGATTGGCAGAAATCTCACTGTAACAGAGCTGGAAACCTGAAGTGCAGACAAGCTCCCCAACACACCTGAAATTTGGAGCACTTGTCCAAGTGACTATTCAGTCAGCCTTTTGGATCTGAACTGCTCCTATTGTATATCACGTTTACTTGCAATTTCTGCAGCTCTCATGTGCAGAAGTTCAGTATACTTTGATTCATGTCATGGTCATACCAAAGAGCCAGGTCCTTTTCTGGATTGCAGTTTCCAACACCTGCAGCACGTCTAATTCCTGGACTACATTTCCTGCAGCAAAATACTAAGCCAAATACTGATTTTTGTAACAAAAAAAAAAACCTCAAGTCTGCTTCTGTAAGAGTCTAACTTCATTTGCAATTATGTACTTTGCGGTAAGGCCATCCTAAAGTACAAAGTTGAAAACTGCAAGAACAGAATTAAAGTAAAAATAAGACTGTGTAGTAAAAGTAATTCCAGCAGTTACTCATTTATTCTGGTTTTAGATACCCGCGCTACCACCTCCCACCCACCTGGGCCGCCATCAAGTGCTGAACACAACCTTTACAACCAGAACAGGAGCTTTTAGTCTATGGGAAGCTTTTAGTCTACAGAAAGAGCTGAACATGGAAAATCTGTGGGGATCCTCCCCAGAGAAAGGCCACCACGCAGAAACACACACAAGAAATTCTGCGAAACAACTGCCTGAGTGGAACAAGTTGGAATGTTTATTCCTACTCCTCACTTTAAGAGCAAAATGTGGTTACAGGCAGGAGAGCCATAAATCCTCCTATTTTTGGCTGTCTCCTTCCCAAATGACAGAAAACTCCTGACTATGAAAACATGGGTCTCTAACAGCACAGCTAAAGTCTCACGTCTGTTGATGCAAAAGCAGCAGCGGAGTCAGAATTCATGGCATTCTCCACAGGATGACAAAACTCATGGCATTAGTATGCATTAAAGCACCGCCTGACTGTGGCAAAGCGGATGAGACCTGACTCTTAACAGAGACTGTTTCCATCCCAGCTCACATTTAGGTCTCAATTATCTTATCTGTTCTGCCACTCGCATACTTTCCAGATAAGAAAATGTTTTTCCTCTCTTTTGAAAGAAACTTTGAGTTAAAACTGAAGCCACAACTCATGTTAAGATTAAAAATACTACAAATTAAAATTCATTTGAGGCTAATGCTTTTAAAAATATATTCTATGTACAGGTTAAAACTGGGAACTTGAGTTAATTGACATGCAATGAAGTTTTAATAACAGTAGTACCTTCTGCACATGGAAAGGGAGCATTTTCCCCACTTGGGCTTATTCACATGCTTCAGGTCAATGATCAGTCCATCTGAAGTTGAGAAACTGCCTAAGAGTTAGGAGGGGGGAAAAAGCCTGTTTTCCTTTTCCAATCTATGACTAAGAATGAGGCAAGCAAAGGGAGGATCTAAGATCCTGAAGGCGATGGTAACAAGAGGTCATTAGTTAATTCCCTCAACGACAGATACTACTTCCTTTTACTTAATAACTGCAGTTTTTAAATTTGTCAATTTTTTTTCTTAAGTATACAGCATACTTAAACTTCAACTGAACCAGTCAAAATAAGCAAGAAGAAACACACAAGAAGCCCTGAACAGAAATGCAGATTGTCATAAACCAAGTAAATAACACCCCTCTGATCTCTATGCAAAAAAATTTCAAAGTTTACAGAGTATAATACATTCTTCCTTACAGATATACATATCTTTTGCTTAAAAAAAGCAGGACCAAATTTGGTATGAAGTCTGTTTTAGCCAGTATTTAATGTTTACAAATAAAAGTTTTTCCTTAGAAAAAAAAGAGACAAACACCATTCTAAGACATAAATGAAGGTTCCTGCTTCTTGCTTAAATAATTTTTGAGAAAGCTTAATCAATGGACTCGTAAGACCAACTACTTATTACTAATATTACTATAGCACCTGCAAGCTTCAGTTCCACTGTAGTAGGACCTGCAAAGCCACAGCAGAGGTGATGCCTGCTCTGAAGAAACTATAATCATCTAACCGATGACTAGTTAAGAAAGGTAGGAGAGCACAAGGAAATAGAGAGCTGGACTTTATTGTCTGTAACTGCACTTTAGTACACTTTCCCTGTGCGCTGGAAGGATCAAGGTGTACGTTCTCTTCCTCCACCCACCTCACCCAAAAAAAGCCCCCCAGAAGTCATGTAAAGGCAATTAAAAAACCCCCAAAACACAGAAGGAAGATGTTTTGGCTTGTAAGACTGGAAGAAAACTATATATTTACACATTCTTAATACCTCTATTTCCCATATGAGAATGAAAGGATTTTAGTTTTTAAGTTGTCATCCCACAGAATGAGGCTGAACCATAAGAAAACAAACATCCTTCTGGCTGGCCAAAAGGCTGGGTGAGCTGTCACGGCAGAGCTGCTGCGGCAAGATATTCGAAGCTAATTCAGATAGCTTTTTAAAAAAGAAAAAAAAAAATCCCATTTCCTTTAATGAAACATCCAGTGAGTTCATATATTCACTGCAACAGGCACATACACCAGTTCTGGAGGAATGCTGGTTTTGTTTAAGGGAATTCTTTGACAATGTACCACTACACCACAGCAGCGCATCCAATCCCAAGCAGCATCAGAGCTGTTTACAAAGCTTCCTGCTTGGCATTAGACTACAAATCCAAACTCTTTGCTGTGTAATAAATCAGGGCTCTGCGTTTAACAATTTTCAGCAGTACCATATGCTATGTAGTCCCATATGTTCCATTACAAGGAAGAAAAACATCATTTCTACATGAATCATCAGTGACTATATTCTTGCAAATCTGGCTTAAATACTCACAACGTTCAAGGGCAACCCTAAATAAATCTGCTCAATTTGATGCCAGATTCTGCGCAACAGAATCACAGATCACTTAAATTAAAGGAAAAAAGAGCTTTCATGTAGGAAGTGAGCACACTATATTTGCATCCCTCCAGAAGCAGACTCATTATGCACAAAATCTGGCACGTGTTCGTCAATTACTATCTAATAAAGACATCCTGCTCATAAAATGATGATAGTATCTGGTAGTCATAACACCTTTCACCCTCAACTGCTTAACCCATGTGAAAATACGTACACTACACACAGGATTCATTCCTCCCAGTTCTGAAAAGCAGCTAGTCTGGAACGTGGCATCTGCCACGTTCTGCATCACTGTAATTCAGGAGATTAGTTTGTGAGAAAAGTTAGAAGCAAAATAAAACCAGAACAACCCCCTGTATGGATTTTAGGCTCCGGGAAAATGCAATAGGCAGCGTATAGTTTCCTAAATGAGAATTTATGCAGGACTTTGGGGTTAACACCTCCACTTGTAAAGTGACCATTTCCTAGATGAAGTACAAGCAGCTTTTTCCCATCTCTTCCCAAACACAGCACAATTCATAGCATAAAGCTCCTTGTACTGAAGCAAAGTCCCGAAGGCCTGAAAACACAGCACGCCAAGGTCACCACCTGCCCTTCTTTTGAGGAATTGCTTGTTCTCTCCAGTCACCCAGCATCATAATTAACAGAGTGACAGCAGAAGAGGGTGCAAATTGGGGGATTCACTAGCTGAAAGCTTTAAAGGCAATCTGGTGAAGGCTGATTCACCTGCAGGGGTGACGTTCTCCAGCTTCATCCAATGAACCCCCCCACCCTGATCCAACCATGCCTAGTTACGCTAATATTCAGAACGACATACTGAAATTAATACACCGGGCAAACTGAGAAAGTCCTTATTTGAAAGGCTTTTGTAGCTAAGCAGGAAGGCATGCAATTGCGTGTTCCCACATAGCTACTGGTTTCATTACATCCAGAATAAACCAGAGTCCATTTTGACCTAATATTCAGGGTGGGGGGGAAAGTAATTACATCAACATCAAGCTATTACCTGTTGAAGGGCATAAGTGCTTACTTCATTAACAACTCGGACAAACTTGTTTTGTAAGCTCCCTATATTAAATTTGAAATTTCCCTACCCTTACAAATTAAACTGACAATTTCTTACACAAAGGGAAAGCCCAGTAAGACAACACATGGATGAGCATATAAACAAGAAAACTTCCACCCTGCTCAAATCAAGCACATTCTTCATCATCCTCAAAATGAACAAGCTCACTCAAGCCACCTGGACAACCTAATTTCAACAATTACTTTGAATTCATTTAACTTCTTAAAAAAAAAAAAATACTAGCAGCACTCCAGGTTTCTTCAATGAGAGCAAAACCTTTACGAACATTTTTCATATTTCCAACAGGAAGTACAAATTAAACACTCATGATATATAGTTCTACAGAATAAGGCCAACCTGTCACGTTAGAAGCACTGCTCTGTAATGCTATGAAGTGGAGCTTTATAAAGATTGAAGAGAAGCTGCCACAGTATCATAAATAACTAGGAGGGCACTCGGGTTTCCAGCATCCTCAGTAGCTCAGGAGATGGACGACCACACCCAATTAATTTACTTTAATTTCTATTTCAACTTTCCTCCTCATTAATTAGGAGCTGCGGTTCACACAGATTACAGCTCTTGGCATGCAATACCGATGAAGATTAAGTGGTGCACACTACACGACCGCGCTTCGTGCGCTGTAAAACAGCCAGCAGATCAAAATGAAAAGTCAGAACATGGCTACCTATGTAAAAAGAGGAAGAGTTCCTTCATTTTACCCCAAACATCCAAGGAACCCCAGATTTACCAGACCGATACTTTCTAAAACATGTTTCGCTCAGTAACACAAAACAAACCTACTACAGTGATTTCAAAGAGCGCTAAGACAGTGTCAGGAAAACTCACTGAGCTACCCCTGAAAGAACTAATGAACAAGCAGGTGCAACAGCAATTGCATAATGTTTATTACACAGTGCTGAGCCAAAGGCAATCAAATAATTCTCATTTAATCAATGGCCTTCAAATAAGGAAGTAGTTTGAAAATCACAAGCATAGAACAAAACACTCTTTTGGGTTTATTTCTTTGATTCTTTTTTTCCTGTTGTAAAAGCACATATATTAAAAAAGCTAAGCATGTGCTGAAATGTAATTTTATAAAAGTCTGCTTCTTGAATATCTTTGATACCAAAATCGCACTTTTATTCAGTTTGCTGTAAATGCCGGGACTGAACCACAGAGAGGTTCTGTTAAAAGAATCCAAACCCTGTCTTCAAACAAAAGAAATGGTTTCTATTTAAAAACATTAACCTTGCACACTAAGGTTTTGTTCCTGTAAAATCAACAAATAAATAGAATTGAAAGTTTTCCCCAAACACCTCCTCCTCTGTCACTTCTCATGAATGTTGCAGCATTTCCGGAGGCTGCAGAATAACCTGGAACACAAACCTGGAAGTGGAGATAACAGCTGGTCTACGTTTGTGGTCCAAACTGGGTGCCTCCACCCTTTGTGGGGCAAACCCCACCGACACTGTGACCTCTCTCCTCCCCAGCCGCAGCCCACATCAGCCCAGCAAACTCCAGGCTGGCTGCCTACAAACAGGGATTTATTTCTCTTACAGGCACGACAGCAAGTCAATCAGATGGGACAGAGCTTGGTTCTGCTGAAAGACCACCCCATCCTGCAACACATTCTGAAAAATAAGTTCAACAGCAAAAGCCTGTTGATACAAGATCCATATTTAGAATGCACATCAGTAGAAATACATCATCTTTCAAAGTTTTGACTTGCAAGGATCCTTTTTAACTCATAATGTAACAAAGCCAAAGGAAAGCATGTACAGAGAGTCACTTAACACACACACAGAAGTAGTAGTTTGCACTCTGAAAACCTTCATATTGGGAAAATGGAAACAACCCAACTCAAGTTTTCCTTAAATCAGATGCCAGAGGAAGTTATATGATGAGTTACAGGGTAAGAAAGAAATCTTGATTTGATAAAACCTGGAAAAAACCCCTATACATCAATGCAGATATGAACAGTTTACAGCCTCACTGTAAGCCCATATAAGAATTAAGTTGTCAGGTATTTGTATGAATTTCAATGTTAAATGAGTCTGTGAGCGGGTATTTGCATTTAAAACACTCCCTATATTGTTACATTACTCCCTGAGAACTCAGAATTCAGGAGCTACCAGAAGTAATACAGTTTTAAAGACAAACAGACAGGAACAAGCATGGTATATTATTTCTCTCCACAAACAACCCATTATCAATGTAGAAATGCCAACGCGTGTACTGTAATAAATCTAACACAAAATACATTAAACTAATGACCACTAGCAAAACAAGCTACATCACTCTGAGCATTGTAGCATTCCAAACATTTGTTGAAAATATGTAAGCAGACCTTGGAGAGCAGATTGGAGCCCACTTATCCTCACCCAAACACAAGCACCGTGAACCTGGTCAGTAGTGTCATACCCCGGCTGCACTCTTACCCAGTTAACTTTTAAACACGTCGTGTACTGTGGAACAGCTTCCAGAGGGGTGAGGAGCATACCCCAGCGATCCATGACCCTGAGCTGGTTTAGATCACTGTCCTGTAAGGTGAGCAACGTGATTTGAAATCCTCTTGGACAGCAAGTAGAACTGAGCGTGGCTCTCCCAAAGTAAGTTCTCCTGCTCAGAGGCTTCGGCACAGCAAGGAGGCCCTACCAGCACCACCTGTTCTGTTGTTTTTAAGCAAACATGGCAGCTGCCACTACACTCGGTGCTGAGCTCCCCACACCTACGAGACCAGTGTTCAACTGCTGGAGCACAGCCCTGAGGAGATCACTCTGGTTGTAGGCAGAAAATCCAAAGCTGCTCCATTCTGCCCAGGCTGAGTAAGTGAGCAGGGAAAACTTGGATACTACTAGGGCCACTCAGTGGCTATTAAATTTTAAAAGTATCAAAGTTATAGG
This sequence comes from Coracias cyanogaster, assembly GCA_033124195.1. Taxonomy (NCBI): domain Eukaryota; kingdom Metazoa; phylum Chordata; class Aves; order Coraciiformes; family Coraciidae; genus Coracias; species Coracias cyanogaster. Next base: position 8,549 of record JAVSBS010018787.1, on the reverse strand, counting down.
ATTAAGGAGTTAACTCCACGTAAGTTCCCAGAACAACAAATAAAAGACACAAGCAGATATATAGAATATAACATTTTACAGGCTCAGTACTCAACTAGTGTCGTCCTTCCCATGCAAATACGAGTACTGCTAGATCACATCCAGCACCTACATCACATCCCTCTACCTACAGTAAATCGTGACCTGATGTCATTAAAAGGAGAGATACGTCTGCTAAGACTAGACCTGTGTAATTACTTCCAGCTGGGTTTAAAGAAAGCTGACAACACCCGAGCTCCCCTTTTCACCTGAATTTCACTAGGCCAACACCAACGCCGTTCAAATTACTTGCTCACACTCAGATCTGAGGGGTGAACTTTACAGACGAACGCCCTGTATCCGAGCCGTGACAGTGCCCCTCGCCTGCAGGTGGCTTTGCTGTCGCCTTCCCGGCTCCCTCCGCCGCCGCTCCCCCCCCGAGGCCGCTCCCCTCGGCACCGGCTCCCGGACCGCGCCGTGGCTGCCGTCCCACAGCTCCAACTTCCCCCGGAGCTCCTCGACCGCGGCCAGCAGCCTCGGGACCGCTCACCACTCAAGGCGGCTGGTGTCACAAGTCCTCCAAAAACCAGCACGACCTGCTGAGAAGTTCTCCCCCCCCGCCCAGCCCCATCCCCGGCCCCTCAGTGGGGCACTCCCAGCCCCGGAGCCGCCGCAGGAAGAGCTCCGCTGGCCGGGGGCTCGCACACCTCCCAGGACCCCCCTCCCTCGGGCCCGGAGGCGGCTCCCCCGGTCCCCGGGCAGCTCCAGGGGAGCGGGAAGACGGGCCCCGCCGCGGTCGCGCCTCCAGGGAGCTTCGCCCTGAGGCGGCTCCGGGACACCCGGCACCCCCCGGCCCGGCACCGAGCCCCCCGCGCCACTAAGGCACGGAGAAAGTGTTTTTTTCAGCCCCAAAGCCGCTGCCAAGCCCGGCGCTGCCCCGCTCCCCTCAGCGCCCCGGCGGGACTCCCCTGTCAGAGGTGCAGCCGCCCCTCAGCCAGTGCCCCCGGCCGCCTCGCCTCACGGCCGCGGCTCCCACCGCCGCACCTCACCTGGTGCCGGCCGGCGGCAGCGGGCCACGTCCGCGGCGCCCAGGAGGAGGGCAGGAGAGTGTCCGCCGGCCCGTCCCCGTCCCCGCCGCTTCCTGCCACGGCCCCGCCGCCGCCCGAGGTGCGGCTCCCCCTGCCAGGCGCGGCCAATCGCGCGGCCGCTCGGCGATCGGCTCCACAGCCTGCCCGGCGGCAGTGGGAGGGGGGGGGGGCGAGGGGGGGAAGGGAAGGAACGCTCGGCGCTCGGCTACCCAGCCCGGCAGCTCAGGCCAGGCAGTGGAGCGGCATCATTCCATCGATCACACCCCCTGTAGTATCAGCGCTCGATTCAGCCTCCTGCGCAGGCCCACGGCGAGCAGAGGGCTCGGGGCCGTTAACGGCGGCCGCGTGCCCGGCGAGGGGCCTCGGCAGGGCCTGGGGTGGGCGGCGCCGGGGCCGGTAGCGGGCTCAGGTGTGTGTGAGGCGCGTGTGTGCGGGCGTACAGCGGCCTCACGTGTAGGAGGGGCGATGTCGGGGTCTGTAGAGGCCTCAGGTGTGGGAGGCGCGGTATTTATCGAGGCCTCAGGTGTGGGAGGAGTCGAGGCCCCGTAAAAAAGCAGCTCTGAGTCTTTAAGTACCTGGTATCAGAATGGGGAGAGCTTTGAACAACGGCTGTGTCCTGTGGCAGGTCACAGCAGGAAGAGATTCCTAGTAACCGAAAAAAAAGGTTTAACTTACTAGTGGTGTACCGTAAGGAGAAGAGGCCTCAAAGGAGAAGAAGGAGCTTTAGCAGTGGTTAAGAGGTCTGAGTTAGGAAGAGCTCAGAGCAGAGACAGCATAAGGTGATTTAATGCTGTTTCTGCCCTGCTTTGTCATTCCCTGCAGCCTCTGAATCTAGAGGCAAACACTCTTCTTTCTTGCTGTAGAAGCTCACAGCAGCTTATTCTTTTATAGAATGCTTTAAGTTGGGAGGGATGTTAAAAACTATCTTGTTCCAAACCCCCTGCCATGGGCAGTGACACGCTTGACTAGACCAGGTTGCGCAAAGCCACATCCAACCTGGCCTTGAACGCTTCCATGGAGCGAACATTTACAACTGAGTGTTATCTTCTACCAGTACCTAATGCAATCTCATTCTACTAATTTGTTTCTGATAGCTGTCCTCCTTCTGGACTTTCTTCTAGGACCATCATCATACGGCTCTTTGAAGCTAAAGGTGGAGAAACTTGAAAGCCCCGTGTTTCAGGCAAAGGGTGTTGGTATGTGTGCTGCTCTTCAAAGACCAAGGTACTCTTATTACAGGTTTTCCCATTGCAGTCATCTAATTCTTACAATAAATGAGTTGCCATGATCTCTGTAAGCTCGATGTCTTAACTTTCTTTTCTCTATCTCTTACAAATGGGAAAAACATGACGAGTGTGACTTGTGTCAGTTACTCTGCAAAAAGCTGATGCTGACAAAGCAGGAGGCAGAAGTCTGTCAAACTGGGTGAAAGTATAGAAAACAATAAATGAGTTGTGATGAGAAAAACAGCTTTGGTGACAGCGTGAGCCAAGAACAATAGCTTGACAGTGAAGTTTAAACTTTCCCTGATCGCTCTTTGGGGCGTAGACTGTTAAGTCTTTGCATTTGTAAGGGAAACATGGCATTCCTTAAAGCTGAACCTCCTCCCTTGGGTTCTCACTGGATGCCTAAGAGATGACAGTAGAGGGTGTCTCCAGAAAGCTAATATTAAACATGAGGAATTAGTACGGAGGGAGCAGTAGCAAGTGAGATTCCAGTTTTGACCACAGAATGAACTAAAAAATTTTGCATCCGCAGCAGCTTCGTGTAGTTTGTTACTCACTGGCTGCACACAGCTCCTTCTGTTCAAAGGGTTCTCCTGTGCCCTCATATTAGGAAACGCGCCTGCCCTTTGCGTGATGTGTGAAAGACAGGCTGTTCTTAAAGGATAAACTGGCTTCAGACAGACAGAAAGCGCTGAGGCAGCGTAACATGGGATAAATTAACCTTGGAAGGGCAGCCTTCGTTCAGACACTTGCAATGAGTTTGCAGACCAGGATTGCAGTGGAGCTGGCGGGCTAAGTATGTGGGCAGATGGAAGAGATGCAGAGAGGAAATGGGGAAGAAGAGGGAAAATAGTGTTTATAAAGCTTTAAGAGGGCTCTGGTCATATCTGAGAATGGTTTTAGCCAGTCCCATCTCTATTTTTAACTCTGTATGACTTTAGGAAAGTTATTTGAACAATTCAAGCCAGGTGCAAGTCTATGGGGAGAGGACAAACCCATGGGCACCCAGTCAGCTCATGCGATGTGGCAGCTGCCACCACACCCTTTCCTGCTTCCCTGATGGCCACAGGCAGCTCTGCCAGCTACCGCTGCCCAGAGGAGAGGTAAAGGATTGCTCTCAGAGGTGCCGATAACCCCTAGATCTGGCATTGCTTGGCAGTGGAGAGGAGGCAAGCAGCTCTGGCATTGTATCTACCGTGTGCCAAGTCCAAACCACCCTCAAATGGCATGTTGAGCTCTGGAAACACTCTCAATGGTGTTGACTTTTAGCTGTGTCTCAGCCTCATCTCCTGTAGAAAGTAATACTTATGTAAAAAGGTATCGGGCTTGCATTGCCTGGGTGTTCTGAGCTAAAAATCGTCAGTCAGGGCAAACAGATCTTTAGGGTGAGCTACAGGAAAGCAAAGTGCCCATGCCACATTATTACCGTTCTTTTCAGAACAAAGAGTGTGACCTGGTGCTGCTCTTGGCTGCCAAGCGCCCGGTTCAGCGGGTTTCACAAAGTGCTGCAGTGTTTTGGGGTTCAATCCTCCTCCAGATAAAACTTCCTCTGTTTCCTTTCCTTTGGTGAGATGTTTATAGTGCCCTGGTGAGTCAATAAGTTGTGCATTTGAAGAATGCACCTTACAATTGCTAAGGTAAGTGCTTAGCATGGCTCTGCTGGAGGCAGTGAGACTAATTAGTTCTTCACAGGTGACATAGAGGGAGGCGAGATGGGGTATTTAGTCTGAAATATCAATGGGAGGTATTTTCATACAGAATCCTGAGACTGGTTTGGGTTGGAAGAGACCTTTAAAGGTTATCTGGGCCAACCCCCCGGCAGTGAGCAGGGACATATGGAGTAGGATCCTCTTTCTGGTGGTTCCTGCACATTAATCTCACTGCAGGATCTGTGTCTTGGTCTGTAATTTTGCAGCAGTGTCTAGTCAGGAGGGTGACCTGTACCTGGCAGATGCAAGGAACCCGTGTTGGGTCCGGACGCTCGTTCTAGGACAGCTGCTGTTCGCTGGCATGCAGCAACTGCATCACCTGGGTGACTGTGAGATCATGGTACTGTGCTGGTGCTTTCTTGAAAGTATGGAGGAACAAGGAAGTCATTTCTGTATTGAGAAGTGAAGTTGTAAGGAGCAGTGTGTCACTACAACTCCCTTCCCACCACTGCGAGGTCCTGCTCCTGCCTGGTGAGCAACAGCACCGCTGCGTGTCCGTGTCCTGCAGTACAGGCGTTTCATGGCAGATGGGGCCATCCTGGTGGCCGAAAGGCCCGGGCAGAGCCCCCTTTCCCCCCGCGGACCCCCCGAGGGGTAACGCCTGGCAGGGAAAGCCGCAGCGAGGCGGTTTCTGGTCCAAGCCCCCGGCGGAGCCGGGACTCGAACCCGCGGTTCAGCTCCAGTCCCCGCCGCCAAGGACCCCCTTTAGGTGGCCGCCGCGTTCGCCAGCTGCAGGCGCTCCGGCGGTGGGGCGGCCTTCCGGAAGCGGAAGTGGCATCGCAGGTCCTGGTGCCGTTGCCTGAGCGCCGGGCGGAGGCGCGGGCCCGCGGCGGCCGCTGCGTCCTGTCGCTATGAGCGCGGCCGGGCTGGTGTCTGCCACGCCGCCGGCCCCCGCCCCGCCTGGGGCGCCCGCCACCGCCATGCCCCCCGGCCCCGAGTACTACGAGGAGGAGGAGCTGGAGAGCGCCGAGGAGGAGGACGGCGAGCGGAGCGCTCGGGCCCGCGACTCCGATGAGGGTTGGTAGCGCGGCGGGCTGGGGGGGAGAGGGCTGTGAGCGGGGCTTTGGTGTCCTGGGAGGGTGCGGGAGAGGGGGACTGGGGCAGGGTGGAGAAGCCAGGGCGCCTGGGGTTCGGGGGGAGCGGTGGGAGGGCTCTCACTGGGGTGGCGAGTTGAAGAATGGGACTGGGCTAGACAGGAGTGCTGAGGAGGAGGAGGAGAGTGTTTGGTGTGATGCAGCAAGAAAAGGTGAAGAAAACAAGGGCCTTTTAGATTGCTGAGGTTTCCTGTGGAAGAACAGCAAAGTGAAGCTCATGCAGAGGTGGAATTAAGGTGGCTTCCCAGGTGAAGAGGAGACGGTGAGAAAGGGGGGAGTGCTGAGGAGGTAGGATTGAGTGTATGGAATAACGGGGTAAAAGTAGTGGAGAACTCTGGTGTATGAAGTGTGGTTATATTGCTGTGGTACGAAGGAGAGAGTTAAGGTAGAAGGAAGTGTGGACAGAAGTAAGGGAGTGCAAGAAGGATGTTGGAGGGATGAGGGTTTTGTAGAAGAACTAGGAAAGTGGTGGACAAGAGGAAATGGAAGTAAATCCCAGAGCGTCCTGGGACATCAGGTGCATAGAATAAGGGAGATGAAGAAGGACCCTTCAGCAGCTGGAGTCCTACTCCACGTCTGGTACATTAATAAATGAGGTGCCAGAGTCAAACCTGTAGAACCTTACAAAGGAGGACAGTGTACTGGTGAGTGGGGGGATGTGGTGAGTAAACTCAGTATGGAGGTCCTTTATGATCGCTTAGACATCTAAGTGTTTTTGCTGAAGTTAAATTTTGTTTTATCTTTGTTGTCTTAGTACATGTAAGCTTAAACCCCTTGTTCCTAGTTTAAGAAAAATCTGAGAAAGGCTTGATTTAAGGAGCTGATGCACCACATCCATATGTAGGGAATGTACTTGTAGTTTAGGCTTTAGAGCCATACCTAGAGGCACTGAGCTCTCCCGGGGGAGGAACGGTGATTAATTCTTGGCTACCCATGTCTTGTAAATAGAAGCCTGAAAAAGCATAGCAGAAAACTAGCAGTCCCATGTTGGTTTAATTTGTTTGTAGTTTGTATTATCTATTCATAAAATTGGGGCTATCATTATGGTTATGCTGGCCTTTGTTGTGTGTAAACGTTGAAGTACTTCTGCAGGATGTGTAGCTGAGAAGTCAAGTTCAGATCACAGCAAGTAACGCTGTTATCTTTAGCAAGACCTTTGTGGTCAACCCTAAAGGCATCTAGTCATAGGATTTTCATTTAGATCAAGATGCAGACTCAGTTTCAGCTGTTTCAGTCATTGCCTTCCATATATATTATGTCATGGAAGAAGCCTGTGAAATGTTTTTCAGGATCTTCAGACTGTTTCTGTCTCACCTTTGTATGTGTGAGCGTTAATGTAGAACCTGTTGTCTTAAACCAGGAGGAAATTACCGGACTGTCTTAAGCTGAAGTTGTTTAGATTTGATGTAAGTGCCATTGCAAAACTACCAGAGAATTTCCATAGGTTAATTTGCAGGAAAGAGGACAGATGGTTCATTTCACTTCTAAATTAATCTCTCCAGGGGCCTTTCTGTTGTGTATTTGAGGTTCAATTGCTTGAGGTTTGGGGATATTTTTCTTATTTTTAGTTGCTTTCTTTGTTTTTAGATAGCTTACTACTTAGTTTTGGGATTTTTTTAATACCTCTTCCATTTTAGCATGTGATTCTTTACCTCATTTAGACACTGAGGATGCCAGTGAAACTGACTTGGCAAAACACGAGGAAGAGGACTTCGTAGAAATGAAAGAACAGTAAGTAACCCATTCTAATCAAAAGGAAGATAATGTTCTGTTTATTTGGGTCTTTGTTGGTTTTGGTTTTTTTTTTTTCATAAAACTTTGTAATCTGGGGGGCCAAGATTGGTGTATTTAAGTGCCTAGCCTAATGTAATAGCCAATGAGTTAATATGCTTTTATTTCTTCTATCCTCCGTTACTTTCTCTGTTCTATACGTATCCAAGAAACTAAATGCTGGTACTGTTTTAGCCAAAGACATAGGTATGAGTTTCTGGGAGCAGCTGAGTTTTGCTGCAAATGAATCCTGCTGCATACAGATCCTTTAAATAAAATTAAGGATCTGCTTTATATAAGCCAAGCAAAAAGCAAGATCCCTATTAAAATTCCTTGAACAATATAATTCCAGACCTGTCCAAGAAAACAGGCTTTTTGGACGCTTGAAATGCTTTCCTTTGGTGTGTAAGCATATTTGCAGTATTTTGTGTTCTTGCTTACTGGCAGAGACACATTTTTGTACAGGCCAGGAAGACTTGGCCTGTGTGAAACCGCAGATAAGTGGTAAAGGAAACATAAGTTTGCAACGGCACCAGGAATAGACTTTGGTGGTTTTTTTTTTTTTTAATAATGTCTAGATGTATGTGAGGAAATGCCTTCTGTTTTAGATGTAGGGAACTAATACACAAATATTGAGACCTGACAAAGAGGCAGAATTATTCTGTTGTAAAGTTTCTGGCTTCTGTAGATCTATGTGTCATTTTAGATTTCAACACTTAAAAAAAAAATCCTGTGTTACCCTGACCTGTTCCCAAAAGAATGAGTTTGGGTGCGCTGTAAAACCAATGGGGTGGCAGGGGTTTTAGGTGGAACAATAACCTTTCATTTGAATAATATTCTTTTAGTTATTTGTGTCCTGAAGTAGTTCTGAAAAGCTTTTAATTCCTTGTAAACCTGTTGTAACCAAAATAGGTGGTGAAATAAACCATGGGTGCTTGTTTTTCAATGTACCCTGTATCTTTGCAGGATGTATCAGGACAAACTGGCATCTCTGAAGAGGCAATTACAGCAATTGCAGGAAGGTAAGCTTTGAAGGGGGTAGCGTTTTTTTTCCTAAATAATTTTCAGCACTTTTGAAACGCCAGGGAAGGATGAGGGTTTTGAAAGATGCAAGCAGCATCCTTCACTGATTGCAGGCTCTCAATCGTGCTGCTGAGGGAAAATACAGCCACTTCCCATCTTTTTTTCTCTCTAAACACTTGGAGTTAAGCCTCTGTTTGCTAAAGCCTTTCTGAAAAGGAATAGCATGCTTTTGGAAAAAACAAGGCATGTGCTTAACAAAATAAGCAAACTAGAACTGCTGTTTTTTAGGTATTAGTATTTGTCTTCCAAGTGGTGTATGGCTCCTTGAGAAAGTTTAGTACTTGGATTCCCAGTGGATTTTTTTTTTTTTACCCACAATTTATTTCACCTAGGTACTCTTCAGGAATATCAGAAAAGAATGAAAAAGTTGGACCAGCAGTACAAAGAAAGGATACGAAATGCAGGTAAGCTGCATTTCTTTTGAAGAAGCTGTGCGCAACTTCAATTTATGCTTTTTTAACACCTGAAGAAAAATAGTAGTAGTTCTGTCCTTTAAAGGAAAGCAACTTGCTGGAGCAAAGGGTGGTTCTGCTTCTGAGGGTATAGCGCAGGGTTTTTTGA
>JAVSBS010018785.1:103022-158315 GCA_033124195.1 Coracias cyanogaster | reverse complement strand
TTATTCGTTAATAAATGCTTCTGGTTCTCCTGTATTTATTCAGTGAGATAAATTCATTTAGTCTCTGAATGCTTAGCTGTGGCTTTTGCAGCTTGCATTGTACCTTGCGATGCAGCATCTGCATTCAGAGCCCAGCTGATAAACTGTAGACAGATGAAGCAGAATAGAAAGCAACGTGTACTTCCATAGTTACATTGACTCAGCACTGCTGAGAGTGGGTCTAAATGCTGCTCTTGCTTTCCTTCTGCCATCTCTTCTACAGCAAGACTTCCACTTTTGGTTAGATACTTTGTGAAAGCCGCATGAGCAGTCTTTTCATCGTAGATTTCACTTATGCAAAGTAATCTAAAAGCAGGTGAAATCCTGAAAATTTTAGCAAGTCCTGAAAATTTTGAGTTGTAGTTGAAAGGGGTATGCTATTGGCTTGCAATATTAAAAATGTGCAGTTTCAGCAAGTGTACCAGATCTTTCCTGTCAATTTACCTCATCTTGTATTTGTGAGTTTTGTTGTTGTTACATTTTGTAACTTGATATAAGTTCGAAGGCAGCAATGTGCTGTTGACTTAAGCTTGCATCCATTTTACCGGTTAAACTGGAAGAATGCATGCTTACATTTATCTCTACAAGGACTTCAAAATTATAGTTTACAGTTGCACAAATGCATTTAATCCATGTTGAGAGACAAATAATCATAGTCCTGTTTACTTAAGGATTTTGGATGAGCTGTATCTGAAAATGACGGCTATATGCTTATATTGATACAAAACCATGATCTAAAAATATATGAACTTTCCTTGTACCAGAAAATCAGTTGACTAGGTCTACAACTGGTACGTATCTCTGTATTTACATGTTGTCTTTGTTTTGTTTTCTTTTTTTTTTTTTCATGAAAGAATCCCTTTGTTATTACATAATTAGAGAGTAATTTTAATTGCTGTCCACAAAAACAGAGAAGCCAGGTGAAATTTGCTTTTCAGGTTAAGAGATGCACGCTTGAGTCTTCTGCTTCCCTGGTCTGACTACCACACACCAGGCCAAACTAAGCCAAGGGAGTCTTTCACCCCACCTGATGAAGTTGGGTTACTTTATAGGAATGAATGACATGTTTGTGAATGAGAGGAAACAAGTGGATCTTTCCTTAACTCTGAAGCTTAGTGGTTAGAAGAGGTTGAGGTCATTCTTGCCAGTGTGTTCTCATTAAATGACTGTTTAATATTTAAAAATGTATACATATACTTAGAAACAGGACTAAAATCCAGGTCTCCCAGTTTGCAGAGAAGTCTAAAATGGCAAAGTCAACGTCAAGTTTCCTTGTGTACTGTGTAGTGTGGGAGCCTCGCATCCCTTGCAGTCATGGTGCACAGCTTTATGAAGAGTGGAGGATGCCTCCCTAGCTTTTAAACAGGTAATTAAAGTTCTTTCCTGGGAAATGGTTTAAATGCAAACTATTTTCTTCTTTTCAGAGTAAATAAAACATTTTTGTCTAGATCTTTCTAAGAGTGAGTCAAGGTGCTTTACCTTCAGCGAGGGAGCCCTGTCAGTTTAGAGTGGATGGGTGCACCCCAGCAGCTCTGCCGAGACATGGGGTGAGGAGAAGGGCAAGGTTTCAGAAGTGCTCTCTGTGCTCTGGGCCAGAGTTTCTCACTGTGCAGAATGGTGCCAGCGTTGGATGAAGGATCACAGTGGTACAAAACCACAGCTGCTCTTCTTCCTCTTCCAGATGCTGCACCTTACAGTAGTTTCTACCCAAGAAGTGGCTTAGGTATAGCTTGTGATGTACAAAGCAATCGCTTCTGCAATCGGCTGTTCTTGCAGAGCTGCAGCTAGCCCTGCTTATCTGGAACCTGTGCATTAGTATCAGTACGTGGCAGCATGGGATAGTGATGAAAGGGGATGTGCCCTAAGTGAGTGAAGCAGTGGATGCCTCCTTTTGCCGGATAAGGAGTGTAATCAGAAGGTAGGATGAGTGAGGGATTGCGTCCTAATGTAGGACGGTGGGTTGTACAGAATGAGGCCAAAGGTTGGTGTCTGGGTTTAGGAACCTGAGTACCTGCATGCTCATTTGAAGCTGTTACCACTGATGGTGATATCTATATGAACAGTTTGGGAGCTCCTCTTCACTGTACGATTGACTGCTTATCTGAAGTGCGTTGTTCCAACCTCATCGTCATAGTGTTTCAGGCACCTAGTGCCAGTGCCAAATATGTCCATTAAGCCTTGTTTCTTCTGATTATTGCAAAGGCTGAGGGTTTGTGTTGGGAAGATGGCGTGTACATAAGTGTAGTATTTTTTGTGTGGTGGCTTTGAAGAATACTTCTTACTTTCTGTATACAAGAAGGATAAAGGGAATCAAATGCTGCTTTACTGCCTCCTGGTGAGATATTACACAAAATGTTACCCGCACATTTGTAGGTGCTGTAATTCTGGGACCTTCTTTCCCTCCAAAATAGATTTTCAGGCTTGATAGCAAAGAACTGTTGTTTATGCTGCAGACAGCTCATTCTGAAACCACAGTGGGCTCTGTTTTCTGGAGAAACCTTTTGTTTGTGAGAGCAAGGCTAAACTGGATGAGTGGGCCCATGCCAGCGAAGGTCTGCAGTGAAGGAAGAACAGAAGCTGTCAAATGAAACAGATTGGAAGTGGTACAAGATATCAAGGTTTAGAAAGAAGTAGTGACTGTGCAGATTGAGCAGTGTAAATTTTTTTTGTAGAAAAAGGAGTTAGGTAACTTCTAATAATTTTGTTTGTCTTTTGTGTGATGAGAAAGATCTCTGAAGAGAGCCTGTTGATATTTACCATATACTGAATTTTAATTTTGGACATGAGTTTGCCAGTGTTTTTCTCCTGTGAAGGTATGTTTAAACTTCATCGGGTATATATTCTAGGTGCTTATGTAGCCTTTGATAATGTAGTTTCTCAATCTGTTCTACAGGCCTTAATATATATAAATCTAGTAGAACTTAATGAAATAGAGCGGTGTTATTATTTCTATTCAAGCAGAAAACTAAAGCACAGAAATAAAAAAGAAAAAGTTAATTCAAGAATTCTTCACTTGCAATAGTTTCTGACCAGTGCTTTAAAGACAGGACTGTTGTGTTCATGTTTTGGAGACTCTTAATAAATGGTTTATTTCAGGTAGTGAAAAAAACCCTTTTCATTCATCTGTGCCTTTTCTCTAGAAAACAAAGACCAGAAAATTTAATGTTTTAGACTGGCTGAAAATGCAGACTAAGTGGTATAGGTATATTGCTCTGAAATATCACAGAATTGTGTCTCCGAGTCGAGAACGTTCTTTGTAGCAGTGTTTATCATCAAGGTGAAAGTCTACCTCCTAGTCTAGGGGTTCAGTGTGGTAATATAAAACATACATACAGGAGGTGTAATTATTGAAATTTATTAATTGTGAAATCAACATCTTGAGTCAATGATAATTTTTGTGTTTAGTGACTTAGTGGTGATTAAGTCCGAAAAACTTTACGTGAAATTACAAATTGCTCAAATGTCTAGTTTGAAAACATTGCTTTCTAAGTACTATGAAAACTAAGTGTGGTTTTTATTCAAAGACCACAAGTCGTCTTTAAGCAAGGTTGAATTTACCAGTTTTCTGAAATTCCAAGTATTTTGCATCTTTATTTTAAGAAAACATTTGTCTAATTTTAAGTACTATTTAGACAATTCTTCATAAACAGTGCTATAACACATTCAACCACAAACATGGCTCCAACCTTCAGAATTCAGAAATACTGGAGCATTCAGTGGAAGCGAAGCTTGGAAAATCCTGTTCCTGCTAAAGTACTGTATGCAAAAGCTTGACAAATGTCTAGGGACTTTAATAGATGCTAGCTGTCTAGAGGTGGTAGAAATAAGAACAAACTGAAATTCTGACGTTTTTTAGCAAGAATTCTTCTTCTTGCCATACTCTTAATGAAGTGGATTGATTAAAGTATTCATCTTTATATGAAAAAGGCAGGGCAGATAATAAGCATGGCCCCCATTCTCTATAGGATTCCTGGCCAAGCTGGCGGCCACCCTGGTGCAACCATCAGATGAAATTTAGCACTTTATTGCAAGAAGAGATTAATAGATTTTTAAATCTCATCAAACACTTGTACATATTTCTGAGAAAAGGCGGGAATCTGGATGGAATTCTGGCGTAGTACAGACATCAGCCATTGTGTTGGAATATTTAGGTATAATAGAAGAGCTGTAGTGGCCTCTTTCTTTTTTAAGGGACACCTATGGGTAGCTGTTTCTCAGGTGAGAACCTTATTATCTACAAGAAGAAAATGCAAATATTTTAAGCATCTGTAAAGATGCAAAGAAGTGGTAAATACAAGTAGTCAGTCACACCAAACTGACCCTGTGTATAACATCAGAACCTTCAGTGGGTGGCCCTTCAGCTATTGTGGTTTACTGGGGAACTGATACATAGACTGTGCCCTCGAAATTGTCCGTAATAGGAGGAGTACAAGTTTGCAGAGTATAGGACGTTACTGTTAAATTTGTCTGTTTAAGTTTCTCTTTGGACACTCGTGTCTTTAAAATAACTTTACAATACTTCTTTCTGGCTGTATAGAGTTTAGATTTTTTTTTTTTAATCTACCTTTGTTTTAATTTGAAATTAATGAACTAACTCTGTCAGACAAAATTATAGGTTTCTTGATTTAACTGGGGAATTCATACATAGACAATCCTCTAAAGAATGTATCTGACAGTGTGCAATTTTAAGCTATAGAAGATTTATTTTAAAGTTGCTCGTCTTAGTCTTAAACTCAGGTATTTCAAGGTTCTCATGTATCTTTGGAACATATTACCTTTAATGTTTTCTGTAGAAGCTTTTGAATTAAATTCCATACTTGCAGAGTTCTCTTGACTCTTTGGTTTTCCCTCTGCCCTCACCTTTTGATAATCTAAAGTATTAATGCTACTTTGAGTTACTTTATGTGGAAACCAAGAAAATTTGAGACAGTGCTTATAACCAGAGTCTTCTCATGTGGGTTTTTTTGGCTGCTTCCCATGCACTCTCCCCAGCTAATTGCATAGGTATTCCTTTGCAAGATTTATTTATTTTCCTTTGTAAGTTAAAGTAACATGATAGTTTCTGTATGTGGGCACTGAAAATAAATCTTTTTATCCCCTCCTGCTTTTTAGGTGTTCTTTGGACTTTTATTGAAAAAGCCAGGTAGGCAAGCTCCTTTTGTATGCATGTTTAGTTTAGATTGTGCTAGTTTAGAGTATAGCATATATTATATGATGCCTGTATCACTTAGCATCATCTTCTCTTTTCAGGTCCTTTAATTGCTGCTGTAGCTCCTGTTGTTGTAGAGATGTGTGAATAAACATGGATAGCTGCAATTGTTGAACAGTAGAACAGTGTGTGGCAAGACATCTTAAACTTATTTTCAGTTGTGCAGTGTTGCTTTATTGTGTCTGTGTTGTAAAAATGCTATTTGATGTGTCAAAGAGCAAATAGAACAGTGGCTTTAATGGCTTTCAAAGTTTACTGCAATAATATAACAATGCTTGGGGTTGAATGTTTTCTATCTTGCTCTTCATTAAGTTGTTTTGACACAGACTTTTGCAATGAATATTTGGAAAATTTTATCCAAAAAAATGATTGCTCATTAGAATTTCTGTTTTGCCTTCAGATTTCTGTTTTGCCTAGAGGACAATAATTCTTTAAATACTGTTTTTTATAGCCAACACAGTTGGCAGTAACTTTCATCTTTTCTTTCAAAATAATCATGATTCTCTAGTCTTCAGTTGAATAGTATCTGGATAGAAACAAATTTTGTTGTTTGGTCATACATAAAACATTCTGGATAACAGTATGCTTAGTTAAAATTCTCATGTTAGCCGGCATACTTTTTGCACTGAAATTTCAAAAATAGGCATTCTTTGGCAATTGAAAGTTTATAGATGAAAATTTGAAATGTCTGAGTGGGTGGCTCTCCCAAAAATCATTAAACCTATTCCTTTTCTAGTTTTTCCCTTAATTCAATGACAGATCTTTGTATTTTTTACGCCTGAAAACAAACCTGGCCTTACTGGTTATTTAATTTCTGAAATATTGCAAGTGTCGCTCAAACTTTTTTTTCTTTTTTCTTTTTTTTTTTTTTCCTCCTTTGTAAATTGTGTAGGTGGTATGTGATGATAACGTTTTGAGAGAGAATAGGGAAGCAATTGGGACTGCTAAATTATTCTGGCACGTAGTGACTTGTACAAAGGTTTATGTGATTGTTAAGGTAACAAGAACTATAGCTATCTGCTTCTTCATGTTCCCTTATTCACTAGCTTCCTGCTCATCTCTTTCTGTTTTTTGTTTGTTCTTTGTTTGTTTCTTTTGTGTGTTTTGGGTTTTGTTTGGGTTTGTTTGTTTGTTTGTTTGTTTTTCCCCAGAGATTTCCAATACAGGGCTAGCATCCAGTTTTGCTGCGCTAAGGCAAACAGTATAGTCTAGGTACAGTTTACAACGATGAGTGCAACTCCAACGCTTTCTTTGTCAACAGGTTGCATTTTAGCAGCTGTGTTGCCTTAAATCCTAGTCTAGACAAGAGAATTAAAGGTGTGATATGAGCATGTTATCCTTTCTCAACATTAATGTCATGGGGCTAGCTCAATGAGTTAGTGCTGTACTCTTTAAAAATGTACTGGTGACAATGTTTTAATTCTTGTCTCGATTAAGCCTAGACTAGGTGAAAGATTAGGTGAAGGACAAAAAAAGGAGTAAATGGTTTTTGGATTTGATTAGCTTATTTTGAAACATCGCTTGTGTACATAGAGCTTTAACAACTTTTAAAATATTGTTATTATCTTCTGCAAAAAGTTAGGGTAATGAGGCAGACATTTAAAGCATTTAAAAATATTAGAATGCAATAGCTTAGGGTAGTGGTCTGGTGTAAAATATAACTTTTTATAGAATGATTTGATGGCTTCCTGTTATTATTCTGGTTAACAGGTAGCCACCTTAACTAAAAGATTAATAGTGTTTCAGATTCCCATGTGAGTATCAGCTCAACTACAATTTAACTTGAACTGGAAATGAATTGGATAAGGGCACTGAACTTAAGTGCTCAATGTTGTGAAGAAGGGCTTTGGTCTTGGATTTCTGATTAATTGCAAGAAAAGATGTTTTTGAGGAATAGCCACATAGATTGCCTCTGGGCTATATGTGCGCTTGCTGTTACAAGCAAGTTCTGGTAGGAGAATGTTTGTACTGTTTGCCCTCTTACTCCTAATATATTTTACAGTATAGAGGATAAGCCAGGACTGATCAACCTATTTTATCTGATTAAATCTGTTTGCAATTTCCCACATTGCAGTAACATCTTTTTAACTACTGTATAAAATCTTACTTGAAACTTGTAATAAATGTGCAAATAATTGGGAAGCTTTTTTCTTTTGGAAAAGTCATAAACTTTATAAGTCCTATCTAGAAATTCTTTCCTTGAGAATTGCTTTTCTTTTTGTATTTCTGTAGTATGTTTTCAATGTTTTTAAAAAATTCTAGAAGCTCATTGTTTTTGTCAAAACAAAATAACAGATATGAAATGTTTGGGTTTTGTACCAATTTCCCCAAAAGTTATAAATGGGGGGGGGAATTCTGTTGGGTTTTTTTCCACCTCTGTGTTTAATTGCACTTCACCATAACGCAGGATCCTGGATGTGTGTATTTTTTTTTAACATGACAGTAGTCCTTATTTTTATACTGCTATTTGTACACTGTCTTTAAGAAGGTATATTTTCAGTCTGTCAATTACTTTCTACTGACAAAAGAACTTGATGCTGTAAAGTGTTTTCCTAATAATAATCTTCCATCTCCAGGTTCAAAATATGCCCCTCTTCTGCTGTAATAATTTAGCTGAAAGCCAGTGAAATGGTTGGGTTTTGTGGTTTAGGGTTTGGTATTTTTTTTTTTTTTTACTTTAGCAGTTCAATTTACTTTTGAAAATAATTTGGAGGGCAGAAGATGATCACCTTGAACTATTTCTTCTGGAGCATTTTATCAGATGCATTTCATACCCCCCAATCCCCACCACTCCTCGCTTCTCACTAAACAAAATAAATCTAGCTAGTCTGAGCGCTTCTCAGTCTCTAGTCAAATCCAGGCTCTCCATGTCACTACTTAAAGAAGGCATCTGCTCTGCTAGTTTCAGAAGCAGTTAGATTCTTGGTAGCTGACATGCAGGTTACTCCCTACAATGCCTGGAAGAGAGAAGCATGAGTCACCTTCTGCTGCGTTAATGCTGCAGTCCACAATCGAAATCCAAACAGTAATTTGGAATGAATTCTTCCATTGCTTTTGTCCATTTGGGTGTGGTGGTATGCTTGGGGAGATGAGTGAGGGGGATCAGTGTAGTACCATTTAAATCTGTTTGATCTGCTTGGATTCTTTAACAGATAACCTCCTCAGTATACTGTTCTGGTTTTGGGGGTAGGAGAGGTTGGT
The DNA here is from genome assembly GCA_033124195.1 of Coracias cyanogaster. Taxonomy (NCBI): domain Eukaryota; kingdom Metazoa; phylum Chordata; class Aves; order Coraciiformes; family Coraciidae; genus Coracias; species Coracias cyanogaster. The sequence goes on along the minus strand of JAVSBS010018785.1, from coordinate 149,866 downwards.
TTTGTTTTTGTACCAAGTCTGCAGGATGCTGTCCAAGGCAGGGAATCTTGACATTGTTCTTCTGAACATGCAATCCACTGGAGATGTGGGGGTGTTGGTTTTGTTTTCTTTCTCTCCAATATAAGCCTTCCCTTTTCTTGCATTTCATTGAGAAATAAATGAGAAATGGATCTTGCAAAATAGCTTAGTGTTGAGGTTTAGATTTAGTCCACCAGACCTACAACAGATGCTCTCTCTTAACCCCTCTTTCCCATGCCAGAACAGACACTGGCCGTTGAAGAAGAGCTTGACCCCTATGATCCTTCAGCTTTATACTGAATATGACTTAAATGAGATGGAATACCTTCTTGGTCAGTTTAGGGTCACCTGTCCTGGCCACTCATCCCTGCAGATGCGGCCTTGCACTTTCTGCACCACCTGATGTGTTGCACAAGATTTAGCAGTGACCTTGGTCTGCACACCGATCCTTGGTAGTAACTCTAAACATCAAGTGTTACTACTGCCAGAAGCAGACACTGTCGGCGAAAATATGCTGTTAGCTTCAGGAAGTGCAGTTAGAAGAGACTCAGATGAAAAGTAAAATCACTGAACAGAACTGGTTTGATTCTAACTCAAACCAGGACGCTTTTCTGTCAGTTCTATAGGAATCTGCTTTGCTCTGAGGTGTATAGTCCTGTTGCAACAAACGGCTTGAGCTATCTCCTTATGTATCTAGAATCTCTGCTCTTGAGAGGCAGACCCTCTCACTTAAATTCTAAAAGAATGGGAGAAAAATGGAAGCTGCTATGTCATCATGGAGCAGCAGCTGATGTTTCTTTAAAATGTTGTGATCACCTGGACTAGGGGAGTCTTCTAGTCATTCACTATATGGGATATTGATTTTCCATTTCTGCAGTGACTTCTTAATCTAAAGTGAATAAGCAGTTTTGGGGTTCAGTCTCTAGTATCTTTCTCCAGCTTGTACATCTGTTTGTGTTTTGTGTTGTTTTTTTTTTCCTGTTGTTGTTCCCTCAAGATTTGTGAATTTGCCTTCATGTGTTTGTATTTGCCTTTATAGCAATGCATCTTCAACAGGAAGATTGAAGAGTGTTTTCTCAACCTCACTTTTATCATAGTGGTTAAAGTGGTCTTCTGGGAAAAGCCAATGGGAAACTCTTGTGACTAAAGTCCCTCTGGGGAGGGACTTTTCACAAGGGCTTGTAGTGATAGGATGGGGGGTAATGGCTTCAAACTGGAGGAGGGAAGATTTAGATTAGATGTAAGGAAGAAGTTTTTCACTAGGAGGGTGGTGGAACACTCAAACAGGTTGCCCAGGGAGACTGTGGATGCTCCATCATGCAATCTATGTTCAAGACTAGGTCGGATGGGGCCTTGTGCAGCCTGGTCTAGTGGGAGGTGTCCCTGCCCATGGCAGGGGCATTGGAACTAGATGATCTTTAAGGTCCCTTCCAACCCAAAGCATTCTATGATTCTATAAAGAAGGTGTATGGTGCAGGTCTTTAACCTTCTTGATCAGTGCTGTAATTGCCGTACTGCTACATTAAATGCAAGATACAGCATTGCCACTACTTGCTCTTATTGCCATGGCTTTCTCTGGAAGTGACACCTGTTAGTTTTGGGGTTTTTTTTTAGTGAGTATCTCACTATTGGTGTGTTACTAGATCCACAGTGGAATGTTTGACTAAAAATTTAGCTGGGTGAAGTCTGTCAAGAATTTAAGTGGCTAGGCAGAGAGAAATTTTGTGGAGCAGTCTCTTGGACATGGCTCCCTGAATTCTTCTGGAGTCCCAGTATATTTGCCTACCTCAGTTTTGCTTTCAGGGCCAGAAATATTTGCTGTCAGAATGTTTTCTTCTCTTTATCTTCTGCTTTTTCATGGCAGTTTCATTCCTTATGTTTTTTGAGCAGTGAATTTGTGAATGCCTTTGTACGGGTCTTGTTAGTACAGAATACTGAGTAGACCACAGACTTGATAATTGTATCATCCACAGCATGGGCTTGACAATTTTTGTACTTCGGATGTCTTCCTTCTCTAAAAAAAGAGTTTTATGCACAAGTTATATTACTGATTATAGCATTATATTTGGAGTAGAATCTGCTTAGGTGGCTATCCTCATACAAATGGTTGTCTGAGGGATGATAGATTCTTTCCTGGGAAGAAGCTGGAGAAGCAGTTGATACCAAGATAGCCTGCCAAGAGTCTGTAGAGTGTTAATATTAAGTATCATATGTGAAGAAACTTGATTAATTAGTCTTCATGGACCTCTCCTCTGTGTTTCCTCTAGATTGGATGTCTGCAGCCTCACTTAACGTTAGAAGCTGTGGATGCTCAGCAGGCTGTATTCATATCATCTGTTTCTCCATTAGCTGTTGTAGTTTGGCCATGTGGGAGAATTGATAACCTTCTGTTCCTTAATACTCAATGACATACCAGGAGATTTAGGCAAGATGGCACATTCTGGAATTTCACTCAATCCAAATATTCCCAAATTTGATTCAAATTGTGGAGAAGCTAGGCTGCGTGTTCATGTGGTGAAGGAGTGGCTCCGTTTTGATGGGATTTGGTTTGAAGAATTCTCTGCTGCCTTTAAAGATAACATTATGGATCAGATGCTAATTTTGCCTGGACTCTATGAATGGATCTAACGATCTCGCCTCTAGTCTGGCGCTATATACATTATACTTGTTCCAAATGGGATTGTGTAACCTCTGTTACTTACCAAAGTATGGCTGTCTTATTGTGTAGCTGCTGCAAGTTTCTGAGGAGTCTTGTTTACCATCTAGCAGTTTTTAGTCAAACCTCTTGTAACCCTTTTATTTCTAGTGTTCTTTGTAACCAGATTTCATAGCAACCAAAGTCAGATGCTTGCTGCCCATCAGATGAGTCTGTTAGCAGTTGTTGGCAAGGAATGCTGTTCTTATTACCACACCAAGTACAGATTTTTACTTAAAAGCCCAGTGTTATTGTGGAGCTAGTCCTGCTGCCACCAGGCCCCGTGCCTCAGATTCTGCACTGACCACATAATTAGAGGATTGCTGGACTTGCTCCGCATCTGTGTAAGGGTGGTTTTCAGGAAGCATAGTGAGCAAATGTAGTCATTGGACAGCCTCCTGATGGACTGGAGCTACTGTTATTTTCATCTTTTTGATTTACACTGCTGGTTATATTTGAAATTGCCAAGAGTTCAACTACTGGGTAACTGTAACAGTTTATAGACAGGTCAAATAATGTGAATGTTTAAGTAAAAGCAGGGCTCCCTCTCAAGGGAAGTGACTGGTACTTGCAGGCAATATGAACCCTCAGTCATACTACTAAATTATAGCAGACATCTTCAAAATACCATTATCTGGGTAAGAACTGTATCACAGGAAGCTCAAGATAAGCATCATGGCAGTCTGAGCTGATGATGGAAGGATGGTTTCTCCCGACTGCTTCCTCTTACTACTTTTGTAACTCTTTGATTAACCAAATCCACACAATTCAGTTTTTGCCTACCGAAGTTTCCAAGATAACTGTGTTCTGAAAAGAAAAATAAAATACACAGAAAGCTAGGGTCAGGATACTTGAACTTCAAGGCCCAGATTTCTATGGAACGTAAAGAAGAGGGAAGAAGGGTGATGTGTATACCATGTATTGCAGGTTTCCTGGTGTATCCCTGGGCTTCATCTGGAGGCACTGATGAAGAAAACCTGTGGTTACAAAGTTTTTGCCCCTGGGAGGTATTGCTACATTGTAGGCCCAACATAGGAAAGAAAACAAGATTTGGAAAAAAAAAGGTTTACCCTGTATTCTTTGCATGGATTCTCAAGAATTTGGTCTCTCAGTATGATTTGCTGTTTGTTGCAGGACATTGCTTTTTTTTCTTCTTTATCTTGTTCTAATCCTCGTAAACTGTATTTGGCTAAAATATACAAAAAAGCTTTTTATTTTTTTTTTTCATTGAAATGAGCATATTCAAGAATGAAAACAAATCACCTAAAGGTGTGAAATCACTGGACTTAGCATATGTTGAATTCTCCTCCAGATGGTTTTTATTCAGAACTAGTGACTTCCATCATGGTAGACTGAGCTACCAGAGAGGGACAATGGAAAGCTCAATCTTGGATGAAAGCTGAGAAGGCATACCTTGAAAGTCCCTTATTACATGAAAATTAAACAATTGTATTGCCTTCCTAGCTGGGATAATTGGACTGGTAATTGAAGTCTACATTCTTCTCCCAGAGATGATCAAAACACCTTCCTTTGAAAGACTTTCTGTCTGTTAGCAAGAAATGTGGTTAGATTAAAAGGACTGGGAACAGTCTGGGCTTCACACCCCCACACGCACCTTCCTATTAATTGAAGTGGCCTTTCTGCATAGGACAACTTAATGTGGAAAAAATAATGAGTGGACTATTTTCAGGAAATTCTAGTTACCAATTAGTGATTCAATGAAGAAGGTGTAATGGACACTGGGGTATGTGGTGCCTTTAAATATAGGCTCTTTCTTAAAAGAAAACATACTTTCTCAAATATTTTCCTACCATGATTACTGTTGCTTTTGAGGCTTAATTATACAAAGTATCATCCTTTTTGTACCTAGAAGGTGGCAAGCAGACACTTAAATATTGGAATAATATTTTGTTTCTCAGAATAAAACAATACATTATAGTTTAGCATCTTTCACAAAGTCTTACCTATGTAAATGCTACCACTTTAAAAATGAGTTTATTCAGGGAGACAGACAGCTAAAATGTACATATATATGCATACATAAGCAAAAGGACTTTCCAGTATTCCAGCCTGTATAGTCAGGAGCCAGGACAAAAATCAAAATGTGGATTTCACCAGGTTCTGCAGTCACCTTCTATTTAAAATAGACTTTGTCCACATATGAAAATTCTGTCACTAAGTTACTTTCTGAACAAGTTTGGTTAAACCAGTGTAAAGCCACAGTGCTTGTTTCCTGCTTAATTTAAGCAATTGTGAAATTGGTGTCTATGTGGGAATTTGCAGTGTTGTAAAGACATTATTTAAGTTGGCATGGTTTGTTTGTTTTTTCTCCCTCTGAAAAAAATGTCAGTAAGGGACATAGCCTCTGTTGTGAAGGTTTTAATTCTTTTTCTCTCTTCCTCCCTCACTCTCATATGCATGCATGTATTGCTTTTTCTATCAGCTAGCGAAACCCATCCTTTCCATCACTTCAGTTGAGTGACCATCTCTCTGGGTGACATAGGCCATCAGCCACCATACAGCCACCAGCAAAATGCCTGCACAGAGGCTCTCCAGTGCCCTAGGGATGCTGACAGCTGGGAGCCTTGGGCTCTGACCCTAGTGCATCCGTTTTGCTTCTGACACAGCTTTGGCATTGGCCAAAGCAGCCAGGTGCCTAAAGCCCCAGAGATGCAGAGGCGTGGGCATCTGCGTGGTGATGGAGTTCTGGAGGCTAAACTTGCTGGTGCAGACGTGGCCTAGTAGCTGATAGGGTTAATGTGTGCAAGATACAACAGTCTTCAAGGTGACTGAAGTGCCACGAAGTGTCATCATAGACAATAAAATGGCTGTCAGACAGGTTAGTAAGACTATTCTGGGAAAAGGGAGCTTTTTTTAACCTAGGCTAGACCCAAAGAAATTAACATTTATACAGTAGTTAAAATATAAATAGCTTAACATCTGAGATGATGAGTATGTCTGAACTCATTCTGGCTGGCTTCATTTTAATAGTTACTCAAATATTACATTTGAGATACACATACACACATGTAAGGAAGAATAAAATGTTTAGATTTTACTGTTTTATGGACTAGATACGCTATATTTGATGTCATTTTTATAAACAAGTTTTTAATAAGAAAGTTCTGGATACTCTGGGTAAACTTTAGTTTCAAGTCTTCCAATATATTCAGGACACTGATTTAGAGTGAAATAGTCTGTTGTTGTTTTTCTTTAATTGGTACCTGTCTTATCATACGAAGAATGAAAAAAACTCCTAAGAAAATAATTTCTGAAGTTTATGCTCAACATAGAAGAGAAGTTATCAGTAAATCATACTTTCTATTCACCTCATAGAGGTAGTATGCTGGGAGGCAGTATTTTGTACTTGAAGATGCCCCAAAACCTGCTTAAAAAAAACTCAACAAAACAAACAAAAAGCCCCTACGTGACTTTGAAAACTCTTCCTTTTGTATATTAATCTTTAGATACAGAAAAAGTTTCACTTAACTATCTGATGTGGTTTGTTTTTGTTGGTTTTTTTTTTTTTAATCAAATTTTTAGAGGCACAAAGTTGAGTTGTTAAAGATGGAGGTCACTTCTGAAAACCTTGGTGCTCTATTCATTCAAGCATTCCAATTATTTAAACCAGGCTTATGGTAATTAGATAAATTATTCTGTACGATAAGGGCCACCAGCTTTCTGAAGTTATGGCAGAAAGTTTTTTTCTTTCCCAAGTTGAAAGCCAGATGTTCTGGTAGAAACTCAGCAGGAGTGAAGAGGCTTTCAGGGTATCTGCTAATGAAACTAGTGAAGGCCTTTGGATTCAAGTCTGTTTTTTTTTGTTGGGGACATATTTTAGTTTGGTGAGAGGGCTTGACTATAGTCAAAAGGATATGAAGTCATAATACTACTTCTGAAGTAAAAGAGAAAATGATAGAACTTGTACAATTTTCTCCTAAATTCATTCACTATACCATCATGGCCACTTGCTTAGAGTTTCTATAAAATAGTCTATCCTCTGAAAAATACCCAGAGTTGTAACCTAATTGAGACATTTCCTTCACAGTAGTACGACAGAGCATTTTTTACAAAGTTTTCTTATATTCATTTTAGGCTATTTTTATTAGCTTAAAGGACATTAAGCTGTATTCATATTTGGTTACTAGGGCGACAAAGAAGTCTCTGCTTTATACTAGGCACACCAATTCTCTTTAGGCTGTGCAATGTCATATAAATTTGGTATCTACCTGCCTTAGCTTCTATAAAGGGACTGATAAGAGAGCGGAAATTTATGCCAAGTTGATTGCTTCTTAATCTCATTATTTTTATTTTACTTAAGTTTTAGTTGACCTGAAGCTACGTTCATTGCAAAAGGTCAAATTATTTAAAAAGTAAATAAATAAAAGCCACTATGGAAATGCAGCTTGTATCCATATGTAATGCTTGATTGTGCAGACTAGATAGTGGCAATCAAATTGTCCGGCATGAATTTTGTGATCCGGGCTTGCGTATGTTTTCAGGGGCTAGATCTGGATAGTGCTGAAAGTCAGCAGCTCTGACTTCTCTTGGAGTAAGAAGTTTCTTACCTCGACACGGAGGAGAAACTGCTGCTTTCCGTGTGGTTCCGACTGGACAGCACAACATGATCGTTCCAGAACCTTAATCCTTTGCAAGCAGGTGATGCTTCTAAGAAGGTTTTGAATTAATTGTTAGGCCTATTCTTGAAGACTGTAAAAGTACAATTTTAATTAGCTAGAGGAAATCCTATTAGAATAATTTTAAATAAGTTTTGTGGTGGGATTTTTATGAATGCTTATACATTGGTTAAAAGAAAATAAGAGTGTATTCACTCTGGCCCTTTTAAAATGCGTATGCATTTGACTTTTTCCTAGCCAAAGTTTTTTTTGCTTTGTGTATCCACAAAAAAGTTTCACTTTCTATAGTTTAAATAAACAGAGATAGAGAGATTGAACTTGTTATTCACTTATACTTGATCTGTAGTTAATTCTGGAAAATTGGGTTAATTTACTTTGCTTTCGTAGTTCTAGGATATATGTCTATCTTGAGTCCTGTAAGTATGATTATCAGTTCCTCTACATAAAAGAATAGCTATAAATATTTGTATAGATTTGGCATCTGTTTCTCAGCCCATTTTCTATGGAAACAAGCCTTATGCAATTCAGTTGTCTGCTTATCTCATCTTTCTCCATTACCTGCCAGTAAGTTTTTAATTCTGTGGTAAAGTTAAACTAAACTAAGTGCTATGACAAGTTCCAAAAGAGGTTGTGGAAGGTCTGTTCTTAGAGGTTTTCAAGACTGAACTGTACATGGCCCTGAGCAAGCTGGTTGACATCTCCTGACTGACTTTGCTCTGAGCAAGAAATTAGACTAGAGACCTCCTGAGGTCCCTTACTGCCCCAGTGGTTCTGTGGTTTGACATCTGGAACAAATTAAAAATCTAAATAATGATTAAGTTCTATCTGAATGGTTGGTGAGAAGACATCCTGTCAGTGTTGTCATTGTGGAAGAATCTCTGGCACGTCCTCAACCCTAGTTACGGACTGCAGAATGGCAAGGGGACCAGCTGTAGGCAGAGGAAAAACTAGAACTTCAGATATCAGCATTGACCAAATCTATAAGAAACTAGACCTGCCATTGTCCTCATAAATTACTTCCCAAATTCTGCACTTTATAGAAGGGCTGGATGCTCCTTTGGCTTTTCTAAATGGAATGTTTATAATGTCTTTGTCTCAAATATTTTTCTTTAACCCACTTATGGGCATAAACTTTGATATATCTGAATTGATACAAATCTGTTTTATTACATTCCTTCTTCTCCTCCACCTTTGTCAATGCTCCCTTGTGCAGTAAGCTTCCAGTACATTTTAAAATACTATAGTAATTCAGCTAAAGGTTCGTATGCTGAGAGATATGCTTCTGAGGGAAACTTGTTGTGAAAAAGCAGGTATTGATAGATAAATGGTAATGCATGTTAGGTTCTTTGAACACAGAAGTGTACAATTAGATACAAATCTACAATTTCTAATTGTAGAATTTCTATCTATTACAATTAGAATCTGTAGATTTGCTGTATGATGTGCAAGAGGCTTATATTGCTTTTAATAGGTACCTGAATTTTTCACTGCCTTTGCAAAGGGACCTGTTCAATCCCACATCATCAGAATAAGCAGGCTTCTTGACCTTGTAGAAGTTTTGCAGAGAGAGGCAAGGGAGAGGCGAAATCCCTCAATGTCAGCATATGTTTTTAAGATATTGTGAGCTCTTGCAGTTTCTACTCAGGCCGGTGCCACTGAAGTGAGGTAACAACCCTGGCTTTGTCCTTCAAGCTGGTGTTCTTGCTCCTGGTCTGAGGCACACTTAATCCAATAGCTTTTTTCTTTCTGCTGGAAAGCTTGATGTTGGCACAGAACGTATCTGTTCTCAATACTTGTAAAGAAAATCTGAAGATACATGCTATTACTTAGCTTACTGCTGAGAATAGCTGGAATGCAGGATGTTTTTCTCTTGAAGAGCAAGTAAAATCGCTAATGCATCCTTCAAGATGTTCAGGTTGCTTCCATCGCTAAGGATGAAAGACCTTAGAAGTGTTTACATGCCATAGGTGTTCAGAGGTGAAAGGTGACATCTGTCATTTTCTTCAGATGGAGAATGGAGGTACAAAGTTCAAGGGACTTGCTAGAAATCACACAGGAAGTCTCTAACAGGGTGTGGAGCTGAACCTACGTCTCTTAAATCACGTCAGCACTCCTCTTGCTTGATATTTAATGGGTTTTCTGCAAGGTATCAGAGGATAAAGTGTAATTGTAAGCGTTTATGCTGAAAAAGCAGTAATTTTAAAGAATTGCCTTTTTTAAGACTTCAAAATACAAGCAAAAGATAGATGGTAGCCTCTTTAATTTTAGTATCTTCCATTTCTTGTAGATTTGGTAGGTACTGAAAACCTTGACACATCCAGTCATGCTTATTATGTTGGAATAAACTTGAATATATTAGCATGGCATATGGCTTAAAAATATTTAAGATCAGAAAATGACAGTCATTAAGAATAATTTTCAATTATGGATGCAAAGTTTAAATACTTACATATACAGCATAATTTTAAAGATGTTGAGCCATTCCCACAGCTAGTAGCACCAATCTTCAAAGAATAAGATCCTCAGCTTTAGTGTCTGGAAATTTTGAGGAGGAACTTTGTATTTAAGCAGCCATACTGTGCCTTGTAATCTGTTCATAGTTTTCTTGACAACTAGGCTTCTTTCAGTGCAAACTGAGTATAGAGACAGGAACCAAGTGAGATCGATGCACCTGTAAGAATCTGATTTGTATGGCATTCTGATTTTCCTGTTGCTTCTAGAAACAATAGAATTAGTCATAATGGAAAAAGTCAGATGAAACACTTGCCTGCATTTTATATATATTTAAAACTTGTGGTTATTGCTTAATAAAACTATACCAAGGAATAGAAAATTCTTATTTGAGAATTCCAGTGTTTCTGAGTTGCTAAATGTGGCAAGCACTTTAGGGTTTCAACAAGATGATGTTGATGGTTGATTGTGTAAGATGAGAAATTTGATTGGCATAGAGAGGGAACTCAAGGATTAAAATATTGTTATATGTCACTTAGAGTCTTTTTGGTCTTGATAGTAGACTTCAGTGCTAGACATGAATTTTAATGATAGATCCTAGGGAGAGATGTCCTGTTTGGGGTGAAAGCTAACCTCTTGTTTGCAAAGGCTTTGGAGCATATGAAATGCTAGTGGATGAGAACTGCTGTTACTCCTGCTGTAGACTCCTCATTGTCATCCCCAGCACTCAGAGTGCTGTTTGCCTGTCACCTGCTATGCCAGAGCCTTTGAGACTTTGAGAGGAACTGATAATGTAATAGAATACAGTTTAAACATTCGTGGAGTTCTGCAAACTTGCTGAGAAAATGTCTCCATAATGCCTTGATGATCAGGGGTTTTTCTTTAGGACTTCCCTTCAGTGGACAGTGAACTCTTCTCCCACAGGGCATGTTGGCAGGCCACTGGATTGCCAGGTATTCTTGTTGTACCATTTAAGCAGGTGACAGAGCAGAAGATAGGCTATATCTGCAGTGACTTGCAGAAGCAGGCTGAACACATGGAAGGAGTTTTATCATTATTTTAGTTCCCCCGTGAGATCTTAGAGGCAGAAAATCCTCCATAGATAAGAATTTCTCTCTGAAGTGATTGACAATGACCTGGAAAGTTCTTTAGTGTCCTTCATACAGAAGTGATATGCATCTGTTGCAGCAAAGGCATGTAGGTTTACTAGATGACCTTTTTTATGTGTGTATTGGATAGTATCATCCATGGTTCTTGTCCTTTGGAAGGTATCAGCTATAAGCTGCCTAGAAATAATGTGTTGAAGTGCTTTGGTTGAAAAGTGCTTAAAGTAACTGTTGGGAAGCAAATATATATAATGCTTCATTATATTGGGTTTTGTTACTGTTGTTTCTTGGGCTTTTGCTTGGAAGCAAAATTTCCTCTAATTTCTTACAAACACAGTCCTAAGGGTGAGCCTGCCAAACAATTTCAGCAAAACTGGCATTGCTTGAGACTTTTCCTGGACCTTGAAACCAAACTGAAAAGTATAAGGTAACTATAACAACCACAGAACTGAATTGGTTTTCAAGTATTTTATTTAAGTTGAGGTGATTAATTCCAGAAAGTTTCATGTGCAAGAACAAAGCTAATTTCTGAAGCCTCCTCAAAAACAATGTGGTGTGGTAGTTATTTATTATTCCAATATTATTCTTCAAGTTGCTTTACAGTTATTACTTAATTTGCTATCCTATGAGTAAGTACAATTATCCTGACTTTATATACCTCAGTCTATCCATCTGACGAGTTTGTTTCCCAAAGGCTATATGAGGAGTTCATGTCAAAGCCTAGAATAAAATATTAGATCCCCAGTCCTGCAATTAGGCCATACACTGTTCTTTATAGCAAACTAATTCATGACTCAGCCACCCAATTGCAGTGGGACTTCCAATAAGCTCTTTAACATCTACTAGTTCATAAAAATTATTTTAAGACTTTTTTTTTTTGGTAGGGAATTGTTACTTAAGTAATTAAATCTTCACACAATATAGCTTACAAAACTGAATATTAAATGCAATTAATTGCTAAGCTGGAATGACTTGTTTGCATCAGAATGGTGGGGTTTTTACAGCTGTTCTGTATGGATTTACCAGAGAAGCTGCAATAATTTCCATTAGTAAAGTGCTCAAACTGTGCAGAGACCTATACATTTTTTTAGGTTTACATATCTATCTCCTGACACACTCTATATATGCATACAGATTGTAGGCACATCTTCATTTGTGTATATTTGCAGGACTCCATAGAAAAAGATACAGCTCTGCAAATTGAACCCCTGCTGTTTAACTCATATTGTTAAAATGTTTATAGCTACAAAAATACAAAGAATTTGGAAAAAGTGAAATGTCTTCTCTGACTGAATTTTTTAAGACAACATAGCAACTGCATTTAAAGTAGGTATGTATTTTTCCTGCTGCTTTGGTTCAAGAATTGGAAGCTTTCAACAAATGGTTAAGATTGTTTGTTTTCCCCTTGACAATTCTGTGGTCTTGCCTCCTCTCATCCTAGTGTTTGAGAGGCTCAGAATCGGACTAGGGAACACCGTGTGTCTTTTCCTATCCTCTGAAGCTGAGTTTTAAATATTGAGGATTCTGCATTAAGTGTCCAAGGAATTGTGTGAAAGGGATAAGAAAAGTCTTGATAGTTACACTTCGAATATGCTCTTTCTATAGATGAGGAAACGTCAAGTTCAGGTTATGACATATTTTACTGCAGTCAAAGTTTGCAAGTTACATTATTTTAAAATGTTTAGTAACATTTATATGTGAATTTGTAAACAGTCTAATAGATTCAACTGTCATTTCTGATACTTTTATTTCATGTTACCCAAAATTATTTTACTGTGTATTTTGGCAGGATTCTTGCCACATATGTTTTGTAAGTCTAAAATGAAGAATAGTAATTTTTACTGGCTTTCTGATACTATTTGCAGTATCATTGTCCCCAATGTCTTTATCACTTAAATTACTGTCCTTTTTGAAATACTATCGAAAGTGCCAGAAATACATTGTAAAATAAAAACAGGAGGAAAAGAAAAAGGGAGGAAGGCACCCTGCAGGTAGAGAAGGTAATGGTGATAAAGGTGGTTTAGTATGGAGACACCTTTTGATGATTAGGAATAGTTATCATGGATAGATACCTTTACATTTCAGTTGGTCACAGTATTTAACATGTAAAGCTAGAAATATATATCTTTCCATAAACTTCAACAGGACGTAAGCTACTTGTAAGAAATAGTCTTTAAGAATACCGGGGGGGGGTTCCCTCTTAACTGGTTTTTATTATACAGAAAGTTTCTGCATTTTGTTTGAACATATTTGGCTCTGATGTGAAGCTCAGGCAAAAATCCTAGAAAAGATGCAACACTTCCAGAATGTGAGGCCTAAAAGTTTTAAGCTATTATTCGAAGTATAGATATTAATCTAAACAGTGGATGATGTATGTGTCATGTGAGGTAAGATAAAATATAGAAACTATTTATTGCTGTGTGGCTTGTAAGGCAGTGTGGTCAGTGGTGCATAACTGGGCCACATAAAACATTTAAAGTCTGTGTATTTATTGATTCCATGTGGCTATGGTGTCCATGCTCAGGAAAACTGAGGGATTTACTGTGGCCTGTTCGTCCCGGAAGCTCATTAAAGATGGATCACAGGGTGATTTTTAGTATTGAATAGTTATCTGGGACTGGGAAATACAGGCTGGTTGTCTTTTCGGAGCAATGACTGTATCTTGCAAGTAATGACATCGTAAATATGATGGTATTTGGTGCTGCACCAGTGTCTTTCACGGGGCTATAAATGACTGCGGTTGTGTTAACTCTTCAGCAGTTGCCACTGCTCAATATCTGTCATATCGGAGCTTAAGGTAGTGAGATTGTTGAAACAGGGTGAAGTACCTTGTTCTTTAAACGTGTTCTGCAAACATGCGTAATTGGTCTTGCAAAAATTTGTCCTGAAGAGGTCTTGAAAAGTCAAGCCTTCCCGTGCTGCATTTAAGTATATTTCTTACAGGCTCTGCTCTGATGTTTGCCTGAGAATGCGCTCTATGCTGCATTGATACAGAGGAAACTGGCAGCAGGGCTCATTCTCAAATGGCCCTCGTGCTTTTCATGAGAAGGGATCAGCGCTGCTCAAAGCTTTTCAGCAGTACTGAGAAAATTTTTTCCTGCTTTAGGAATGAGGAGCAGAGCTGTACCACTTCTCTCCAGCACTAATGGGACAGACAGCAGGAGATGGGCTGCACTGAAAGGCAAGATCTCTGCCCAGCTCCTGTGGTGGGCCAAGCAGCTCTCACACATCTGCAGTGGCAGCACCAGTCAGGCTTTTAAGGACTCTAGGTGGTGGCGTTTTAGCCTCTTTTGCTCCGCCAGAAGTATTTGTGAGTAGGCTAGATCCTTGAAGATTTTGGAAGGATTTGTGAATGCCCAGGTTTGATTTTTATGGTTGTATATAAGGGTTCTGCATTGCTGCTTGGGCACTGCAAGACAGCTCTTTTAAATTTTTTTTTATTATTATTTTTTCCCTTTGTAAAGAAGCTCTTTTCCTTTTTGGTCACTGAAATTCAACAGGATGAAAAGCCTGTGAGGATGAGATGATCTTCTTCCCTTCAGATTTCATTAGAATCATGTAATTTCACCACATCTGAGAAATCATGCTTTTCCATTGTGGGCCTGTGCTGCTACGCACCTCTTAAGTGATGGGTGTGCCAACATCTAGCCAGTCAAAGCTCTATGAAGAGTGAGTATAGCCTCCAGGAGCAGGCAGAAGTTGCCTCCAGCAAGATCAGCAGCCCTGCTAAAGACAGTGAGCTGAGGATCTTCCCTTTACCCAGCAGAAATAAATTTGTCCAGGATATGAAGTGAGGCAGGAAATTCCAGCAGTGTTTGGAAGTAACAGGTGGAGAGCCAGCTTGAACTTCAAAGCTTGTAGAGCTTGGCTTAGTCAAGAGCTAGGGTTTCCACGGTGTGTTTACCAGAACTTGAAAGCTGGGAAGTACAGTGTGGAGACCCTTAGGTGTCCACATGAATGAAGACAAGCAGGGGCTGGAACCACTACATAGAACCACATAGTTTCTGTAAAGACCTTTTCGCACATGTATGGCACTGTCCAACACAGTCAATCCGTCATCCTCTTGGTATCTGGAGAATACAATACACAAATGCTTGGTCTGACTCTCCCATACTTAGCTTGGGTCTGGCAGGACTGATACTGAACTGAAGATCTTAAGTCCATCCTGGAGCCAGTCTTCTGCTCAGTCAGCATCTGTGGACTGTTTTCCCATTGTTCGCCGTATTCTGACCTCCATTATTCTAGATACTGACTTTTCTGTGTAAAAAAGACAAAATTTATGGTTCTCTCTATGTGAGTGTATATATTATAGACAGTTTCTCTATGAATTATAGGCAGGCACAAGTATGTACATTTTTATATATATAAATATAAATCAGTGTAAAATATAAGTCACACGGAACATATATTAAAAGTATTTTCTCTGTAAAGTTGACTGCTCAAAATTTATGTAATATAAGAATGCATTTTGCAAGAGCAACTTTTTGTCCTATGAGGAGGTATTTGATAAAATGACATGATGAGGGGTTTGCAGAAGCATTTTCTTACACAATTTAATGTTGCAAAGTGGCTATTGGGTGAATCTGGATTATAAGGTGAATAACACTATTGGCTGTAGGATTCCCATCTCAGTTTAGGTAGCGAAGATAAGTAGTGAATAGGGTAAATGCAAGAGGTAAAAGCAAGAAAAAGCAGTACAGGAAAGTGCTTCTATCTATTCTACCTAATAGTTCCTAGATGGTTCTGTGCAAATAAATTTAATAAGACTTTTCATATCTATCCTGTCAGCTCATCACTGCTGCTTTTTGTTCTGCAGCACAAAACATCACTATTTCTACTGCTCCATTTCCCAGGTGCTGAGTACTAATAGTAAACAGATCATCAGATATTTAGTTGCCCAGCTTTTCTAGAGGGTTCCTAAACCTTTTTAAACATTTGAATATTTCAATGGAACTGGCTATAAATCTGCAACAAGTGTGGGATATTCTTTTCCTCATATGCTTCTCAACAAATTGGAGTGATCCTGCAGAACAAGAAGAAAGGTGATCTTGTGTTTTAATTCTGGGTCATCTGCTTCTTCACTGAATGCTTCTCAAGTGGCTGCTTTGAATTTCTCAATTTTTCCCACTGGTAAAATTAAGAAGATAATAGAATACCTGGAGGAGGTGGCGGGAGACAGGCAGAAGTTTGTGGCCCTTAGATACCAAGAAGCACAGTGAAGGTGTACCTGATCCCACTTTCACTGCTGGGTGTTTAATGCTGTACAGCAAATACAGTAGGACACATGCATCTGAACAATAAAGATAAAACGAAATATTGAATTGCTGTCTTATCTGTTGAATACCATCCGTCTTATGTAATTAAAGACTACGCTATTGTGTGTTTAAATGCGGAAGGACAGATTTCAAGATGCTTGTGTGTATTTTGGTGCTTAATTAACGGCAGCTTAGCTCTTGCAAGGGTTCCAAAGGTATAATTGTGCTAAATACTGTATATCCACAGAGTAAGAAATGGATTGTGTCTCTTCAGGTGGTAAAAAAGGATAGGATAAATAGTGAAAGTGAGGGAAATCTCTGCAGTTATTGACCACAGCCTTAGACTGTGGATTAAATGATGTTCCCATAGTTAGCAGAGACATAACGAAATTTAGAGTTTTGGCTGCATCTTATGGCATAGTTGGACTAATTTTTCATACTGCTGCAGTGGTGTAAGAGTTGCTGAGGTGCTTTGAGAAGTTCCTGCCCTTTTATCCTCTCTGACACGATGGGAGCTGGCTTTCCCTGCAGCAGAGCTGACAGGAACACGTAGGTTCCCTGTTCCAGTGCAGAGTCTTGACAGCTGAGCTTCATCATGGCTGGTAGGTTAGACCAAGCTGCTGGATGTTTCCCTCAACCAGCTAAGGCATGTGCACCAGCTCGGCTCTGCTGCCCTGCCTGGGAGGCAGGGAGGGCAGGTAGGAGCGATAGAGAAGGAGGAATAGGTGGCTTAACAACTGTGACATCTTCAACTGCTGCAGGTGTCAGCTCAGACTGTTGTCTGTCCACAGCTCAGTCTTACTCAAGTCATTTGACTCAAAGCAGTACAACTAGGGTAATATGAAGTAGAAAATCAAGTTTAAATTGAGAGGGAACCATTTTGTTTCTCTTAGATCTTCATTTAGTTTAAGTGCTAAAAGCTATAATCAGTTTTTCTCTCAGTCCTTGTTGCTTTCATGAGAAAACTGGTGTAAGAGTATTTTGGAAACAGGCCCAGTGTTGTTTTTTTTTCTCTGCTATGGCAAATATGTAGATTTCAAACCTGACTGAACACTCATTTAGTTCCCTGTCTGAAGGGTTTATGCATGTGAGGATTGGGGGCGGGGGGGAAGGCAAGCATTTTAATTTTGAAAAAAAATTGGCAAGGATCCCCTGGCAAGGAGGAGCAAAGTAATAAATTCCTTCATAGCTTATATGATCTATTGTCCTGTCCAAGCTGATTATGAAGCAGAACTATGATAGTACTGCCTGGAACTTTTTTTTTTCTTTTCAGCTTGTTTATCTGGCATAATGAAGTGAATGTTGCAAGCGAGAGTTATATATTCTGTATTAGCTAATACATGTTTTTTTATAACAACACTTTTTGTGTATACAGTACTTGAAGTAGGTTACATTTTCCTGAAATTTGAAATTAATTTACTGTCCATTTGGTTTTCTCCCTCTTATTGCTAATGTGAGAGTTCTGTATGTGTTAACCAAAGATAAATGATATCCTTGGAAAGGAGAGTGATGAATCCTTAGTACAAGCAGGAAATACAACATGATACCTGTTCAGGGAGAAGGAGGACGTGGTGTTGAAGGGAAGGTTGGACATCTGTCCAGTTCTTATACCCTAACGGAGAACCATAGAAAACATGTTTATATTCCTAGTTATGGAGCTCTGGGGAGAAAGAGATGTGCAACAAACCTCTAGAATGTGAAATATGTAAAGCATTTTTTCAACTTGAAATTCTGAGATCATCCAAATGTCTCTTTCCTATTGAGTCTGGACTGTTAACAAATAGATGTTTAAATTTAGAATGATGTCTTTTAAATATAATCATTGCTGTTGTTTTTGTTTCAAACTGTAGGTACGAGAAGGTGCCAGTAATTCTAGTTGGTAATAAGGTGGACCTGGAAAGTGAGAGAGAAGTATCATCGAGCGAAGGCAGAGCCTTAGCTGAAGAATGGGGCTGCCCCTTTATGGAGACCTCTGCTAAAAGTAAAACAATGGTGGATGAGCTCTTCGCGGAAATTGTTAGACAAATGAACTATGCAGCACAGCCAGACAAAGATGATCCATGCTGTTCCGCGTGTAATATACAATAGCATTAAAAATGACCTAACCTGGACTTGATTTGCAGAAATTTTGTAAGGTGGTAAAACTGTCTACTTCACTTCCTGGTTTGTGGGTCACTTGAAATACATCTGTAGTGAAGTAGCAACATTAACTCAGAGCTGAGCATTGAAAGTCAATCACTGACTCTGAACATAATTGGGTTAAATGACCACATCTCACCCGTTTTTCCCTTTGAGCACCTGCAACTTTATGGCATAGCCAGCTGATCTACAGGGTTGTTCCAGTCAAGTGTGCACGTGTTTTCGTGTCAGACAACAACAACAACTATTTCTGAAGAAGCTGGAAAACTTTTGGAAATGGGAGACAAAAGCTGTGGAGAAAATATCTCTGAAGACCATTCACAACTAGCATAAGTGCAAAAGGAGAGCCAAGTTTTTCAGTGTCTAATTATCATGCTTCAGGATGTGTGCTATCACTTGTGGCCAAGTTTGTTCAGTCAAATATGTTGATTTCACCAGAACTTCTGCCAGTGTTAGAGGAAGAGGCTACCAGAGACCTACATAGTTTGGATTTTTTTCAAAATCGATGCTATTATTTCTACACTTTATC
Source organism: Coracias cyanogaster (assembly GCA_033124195.1). Taxonomy (NCBI): domain Eukaryota; kingdom Metazoa; phylum Chordata; class Aves; order Coraciiformes; family Coraciidae; genus Coracias; species Coracias cyanogaster. Next base: position 131,036 of record JAVSBS010018785.1, on the reverse strand, counting down.
CCACATCTTGAAATAGAAAACATTTAATCAGTGTGTGAAATGAGAGGCAAGATCTGAAAACAAATGACGGGTGAAGAAAGTCTGGCATTGGAATGTTTTTAAATCTTTCATTTTGCTGCTCAGAAATGGAGGATCGCTTCAGGTTTTGGTCTGCAAAAAGCCAAACAAACCCTCTGTTTACAAAGCAGGAAGCATCTTTATTTATCACTTTACTGAACCAGGAGGAAGCAACTGTGATGAAAAAAAATTGCTGAGCCTTACTAACAAGGAACACTTTAATAGATTAACTAGTACCATCTTGTAAGGAAAATTAAGCCATGTTGCATCCATATGTTCCCTTCTGCAGAAACCTCGTGGGACAGTATGAACATCCTGCATTTTTAAGTTTGTTAAAGACAACAGTTTTTCTTGCCTTTAAGGGCTACGTTCTCTGGTGTGATCCCTGACTAACCTTTGAAAATCAAGTTTGCTATTTGATAGCTTTAACGTTGAAAACTTAAATTGAATAACCATGTGAAATCGTTTGGTTCAGAGGTGAAATAGTTACAGTTGTAATTCCTTAGGTGAGTGGGGAAATGGCTCTTTAATTGCCTGACACACTATTCAAAGGTTGCCCCAACTATTGGAGTGTTAAATGGTGGGAGCAAATATTTTATTTTGAAAGGATGCTCGAGCTCTGACTTGCTAGTTTCATAGCAGTGAAGTATTTATCATTTGCATGACTAATGGCACAGAAATACCTATTCTGAAGTCTTACAATCAAAGTATAGAAAAGTTTTCAATCACAATGTTTAGGTTTTAATGCTGGAGAGATTGTCTTGAGCTGGATCTTTTATAGGTAAAATTGGCCATAAAAATACAGAGTCACTGAGCCTGTGGTCTAAATAACACCATGCGTTTATTAGTTTTTCAATCTTGTGCAGTAACAGTGTAGTTCCTCGTGTTTAAATGAGTGAAACAGGGGTGCTGGGGTGTGTGTGTGTGTGTTGAGTGTGTATGTGTGTGTGTATATGGCCCCTAGAAATGCTGTAATTGGAGTTAGGTTTGAGAGTTTTGCCTCCATCTGCAGAACTTCGTCAAAAACGCTCTCATCTGCTACAAAGGAAAGGAGAACAAAACGCTTTGCAGATTTTCACACATAAATCTCCTTAAGGTTTTGAATTGTATTTCAGTGGATGATAACTAAAGGAAATAATGGAAGAGAACTGGCCATCTCTGCCCTTAATCTTTCAAGACCTTTCCACAAACGATGTATCAAAGGGCATTAGATGTCGCAAAACATTAAGCCTTACTAGAACGTACATGTAGCCCGTTTCCCATCTACCTTGCAGAGCTTTCGTTACTGTACTTTGTTCTCTTAGGGAGATAGGCACACCGTTTATTTCTGGCATCTGAATGCCCATTTTGGGTGCTCTTAATCGCCCTCCTCGAGGCACCTACCTCTTTCCATTGACTATATAGCAAACTTAGGCTTTTAACTCTGGTCCTCTGAGTCACGCAACTTCTATGCCTAAACTAGATGGTATGAATGTTCTCTTACCCCTTGCCTGCCCATCCTGTCAGCTGCCATGCTTGAGCAAGATGTGAGATGTTTGAGTTACTGATATTTCAATATATGAAAAAATCTAGATTGGAAAATGGTTTATATACGGCTTGTCAGTGTGAGATCCACTGCATAAAGTACTCCAAAAAAACCACCCTACTCCAAACCCAAATTTGAAACTGAGTTGGAAGTGTGTGTTATGCAATGTTATTTACAGAGATGTTAAAGTTGTTACCTCACAGATTGTTCATCAACCAAGAAAGTGGCATGAAGTACAATATGCAGTTAGTAATATAAAACAGATGGGCTTTTAATACAGGAAAAATTGCACAGTAAATTTTTAACAAAATATTAATGAAAATATCTCCCAGTCTTGTTTCTTCATTACACTCTTCTATTTTCAAAAAACATGGGCCATGTGTTGCTACATAACATGGCTGGGGAGGGGAAAAGCCTAAATGCGTGTGTAGTTCTGAGGAAGTAGTTATGCACTATTTGTATTTCCACTGATGTGAAGATAGTGGAGCTTGAATCAATGGCAGTTGCACTCAACAGATTTTTCAAATTATAGGGGTAGCAGAAAGGGAGCTGAGCCATGCGGCAGCAGCATGGCCACCCTGTGGGAGTCATTGGTCTTGGGTCACTGTTTCATTTGTACCCTGGTAGGATTACCAATTATAGTATTTGAAAATTTCTTATAACATGCCTTAAAATATTATGATTTGTTCCAAAGACCCACTTTTCCTTTGGCTGTTCGTGTAGAGCTTTGTACTTTTCTACAAAGACAGCTTTTCTCCAGTTTTGTTGTTTTGATTTGTTTAGGGTTTTTTTAAACATTGAAACTTTTATTCTTTTAAGATATGATAGTGAGAGCAGCTGTTTCTTCTTTCCCTTAAAAATACACACAAACTAGTCAAAGCAAACAAACCAGAATCAGATCAAGAGTATGAGACATAACTTCAAATTTTGGTTTTTGTTTTGTTTTGTCCATCCCCCCTCCTGCCCCTTCAGAGCATCAAAAAAATTTTGGTGACGTTTTCTGTTCTGGTTCTAGCCTCTCCCTAACCCCAGTGCTACAGTTGCCACTACTTTTCTGTGGGAAAACTACTGGTATTTGCTTTCCTGTATAGAATGTTGCCTAAAGATGTCAGCCATCTGGTTGGGGGGTTTCGTGCATGTTTGGTTTTTTACTTTTTTTTTTAACCAGTGTGCTGTCAAAGCACTGGTCAGGCTTTAATTGTGAAACTCCACAACAAAAGCAAATGTTTGACAACTGCAGGAGGCTTTTATCTGCATTGTTGTGCATCTGTTAATTCTTGATCAGGGTTTGAAGAAAGACTGAAGTGGTTTCTGGAACCAGGCTTAACGCTATTGATTTGGAGTTTCCTAGGGGTGAATTAATGTATTTCACAGTTAATTGTTGAGCTCTAATACAACTGGCAACTTGAAATGGGGCAACAGTTTGTTTTGTAACAATGTCAGTTGTTTAAACCTTGATGTTTCAAATAAAACAAGAACTGTACATAGAACTCAATGCAAACTCAGCAGTTGTATTTGGAGTTAAATTATTTTAACAAATAAATTTATTTAATGAAACCTCCTTTGCCTTTCCTGTATTTCCATTTTGGTCTGACCAGAAAAGCTCATCCAAAGCTGACGAGGGCTACCCAGTAGTTTGAAACAACATTCAACTATTGGCAGTTCAACGAAGTATTTCTTGCCAAAATGCTCTTCTGGTACAAATTAAATAGCAATAAGTAAAAAGCAAATACACTTCTATTTTTATGGATGGATGCATGTTGTGACTTAAATTATAAGCTTGATAAGGAACCATAGCAATGGGGTTTTTTTGTTTACTTTTCTTCAAAGTATATACATCGACAACAATCAGTAAGACTGTCTGATAAGATACAGCTCTTGCTGTGGCAGGTGAATTGTCCTTATTGTAAAATAGGATGCACAAACTTGGTCAATATATGATGCAGTTAATAGGCAGAACTACTTTTGTAACACTGAGATTGCAAAGGCTTAAAAAAAAAGATTGTTTGTTATATCAGCTGTTCGATTGATGAGTGTTTTGCAGGCTTTCAGCACCATACAAAAGGAGCTGGTGTTAGAAAGAGCTTCAAATACAATTAGTGTTGCAGAGATTTGTAAATGAACAGTTGAGCTAACGCTAACAGGATTATTCTAGCTAATTGGCACTGATCAGCAGTTACACTTTAGTCATGCCAGCATCACTAAAATACCCTGTTTTCAGTAATGATGGGTGCTCGGGGGTCTCTTGTTTTCGTGTCATGCATACCATAAGGAACAAGAAGCCTGAGGCTGGTGCATCTTAAAAGCTCCTGGTTCTATGGATAGTACAGAAGGCTGACACATACTGTTAATTTGATGTTTTTGATTTGCCCATTCATTCTGTAAACCAATTCCAGGGGAACTTTTGCTGCTACGTTCTTGCAGTCCCATTAATTTAATAATATCCTTTTGTTCTGCCTGAGAAGATACCTATACAGGGACGACAGGAATTCGTTGGGATGTTCTGAGCAGTAAAAAAATAAATGCCCATGTGCAACATGCTCTTTTCAAATAACTAGAAAACTTCTAATATTGTACTCTTAATGCTTTCTCTGCCCCTCCACACCCCTTTTTTTTTTTTTTCTTTCTGAGAAAGCTTTGTAAAACATTTTGTTTGGAAATAGATATTGTGTTATAGATCCTCCACAGGTTATCAGTCTTACTGGATCACCAATCTTTGGTCACTACTTCTGTTGCTTGACCAGGGAGCCACTGGACCACCTCTTCTATCCCAAGTTACCTTCAGTAGCTTTCTATCCCTTGCTGTTTACCTGCTGCCTTCTGCTTTCTTCTCCATCAGAATAGCAGCTGGTTTCTGAGAGCAAGAAGAATTACTCTGAAATTGCCAACAACTGTTTTTATTGCTTTCTCTGGTTCACACGACCGTACCTGATATGCAGTCATGTCTTCCTTTTGCAGGCACCAACCTGGTTGTTCTCTTTTAACACATATTTCCAGCTTCCGCTGGCTCTGTTTGGGTGCGCTCCTGCCCTAGTCAGTTGTCTTACGCATGATTTCTGTGTTGCCATAAAACCTGCAGAAAGACCTTTCCTGGTTTTTAGCTTTACTTGCAGTCATAGAATTTGCAGACATTTTGAGCTGCAGGTTTCTCATCTTTCTTCATAGGGAGGTCAGTTAATACCTCTGTGAATACATCTAGATTTTGACTTTGCTTGTTACTAATCTGGGCTTTGGTTGTGTGATGGTCAACACAATGTGTTTTTCTCACCTCACATTGGAGGTAAAAAGTATCAAGTTAGCTTAAGATGTAAAATATTGGGGGATTTTTGCCTTGGCTCCTATAATTACACTCGTTGTGGTCTTTTAATGTTTTCAAATGGCACTTTTAACTTGAATAGTGACCATAAAAGTCAGTCTCAGTGGCTGAGCTACCTACTGCATTCAGAGTTGTATATGCACAAGCATTACTTAGATTTTGTGCCTATTTGCCTAGCAAAGCCACAGCTTGGAAGCAGGAACTGGCGTTGCTCTAGCTCCATCTCTGAGGCACAGACCAGGCAGAGCCCACACCGATGTTCAGACAGTGGGTTGCATCTACAGGCTGGATTGAGAGTGGGTGGAAGGAAAAGCCGTGTTGCTATGAGGCACCACACGGTACTGGAATCGCTAACAGCAAATCTTCGTCCCACTCTGCTGGAACTGTTTTTCTGTGTACTTTCAAGTACACACGTTTTGGTTTGACTGGAATATCAAATAGTTTGGGGAGCACTGAGAATTTATTTCAAACTTTTCACGGTGCAGTGACCATGTATGTAGATAACATGCCTGCCTGGTCGTCTTGGGAGTTGTCTGTGAGGTCAGACAGCCATGTAGGAATCTCGCTGAAGAATGGGCAAAGGGGTTAGCTGGCAGGAGCGGAGTGAAATGGGGATGGATCTAGATAGCAAGGTGAAAATATAAAACTGGAAGATTGCTCAAGAAAAATACATAGGTAGACTGAGAGAGTGTTATGTTGAATGGGAGAAATACAGGGTTTATCACAAAGATTAAGAGCATTCCTACACAAAAATACTTAGTAGCTGAAGTTAGTAGGTAAGTTGGAGAAATGGATCTTAAGAGTAGCCTTCTACAAGACATTAATTTTAAAGAAGTATAAAGCTGCTTCGTGAGATGTTGAAGGTAAAGATTCTCAATTCTTGGATTTTTTTTTTTCTTCTTGTACAGTTTAATAACCAAAAGATGTTATCCCCAAACATCATTCCCCAACACTTGAAACACGGCACCTTAGCTTTCCAGTGGTACAACACAGAAGACAAAACATGCTTTCATCCTAAAGCTGAGAATATACTCTAGATCACAGCTTTTTTGGTTCCTATATATGCTTCTTTTTACTATTTCCCTCTGTTCTTGCAGATGGGATAGATAATTGAACTGAATAAAGGTCACCTGGCACTTTCCAATATGAGACAAGGTGACCTGAGCTATCTGTCCCAGGTTTGGGGGTGGTGGTTTGTTCTCTCTCTTTTTTTTTTAATGTTTCAACTGTTTCTAAGGGTAAAACAAGGGAAGATGCATTGTTCTGTGTGTGCTAAATTCTGAAAATATTCTGTTAAGACTTGGCACCTTTCTGTTTTGAACCCCTGGGAAGCTTCCCTAAAAACCCACTATCTCAGGACATGGGTCTAAACTTGGCCAAGTTGTAAGCCTCTGAAGATGTGGTTTGCCTGGTATGAAGAGGGTTAGAAGCCTGCATCCAAACTCTTCAGCTGCCACTGAATATGCTTTTGGCCATTTGTAGTTCATATATAGTAACTGCTGGGTGCAAGGTACAGTCCTTGTGCACATGTATATATATGTACTCACTGTGTAGGAGCTGAAAAACCAAGTGGGAAAGAGTAAGATGAGACTATTCAGCAGGGAGGATTTCCAGCTATGGATTTCAATGTATCTTGTTCAAGAAATACAAATCAGCTCTGCTGACAGTGAAGTGCTCTAGGAGCAAATTCAGGGGCGGATTTGATTAACACCAGTAGTAGAGGACTGTTCTGAATGCATGAACATCATAACCTGCCTGATGGCTCATGACTGACACAGTGACACAAGAAAAGCTTTCCAAAAATGTTAGTGTAGTTTTACTTTGAAGTCATTCTCCATGTAGGTAAGGCAATAACAAGTTAACCTTTACAGTTTTTGTGTGAGATTTTAATTACAGGAACACAAGTAATTTATTCATTCAAAGAAGACTGGATTCTGCAAAGCAAAATAAATGACACATAAGCATCCTATTGATAGAAAGTAAATAGATGAGGGCTCTCAATGCAATATGAATTAACACACTTGTCAGATTCTCTGTGAAGCCTCAAGGAGTTGTATCTGGTGCTTGTGTAAGAGCGTAGGATTCTTTACAGACGTGTGTTTCTCTAATTTGTTTTCAGCTAAAGTTTACATTTTTCCTGTGTGGCTCTATTGTAAATTTGTTTTGGGGAAGGCAACCCTTAAAGTGAGTCAGATGCAGTATTGATTTCATATTTAGCTTTGTATTTTAAGATGGAGGAAGAAAAAAAAAAATCTTCTAGTTATGCCTAATTTTTCAGGGAAAGATACAGCTGTGAAGATTCAAGGCTTTCCAGAAGTCTTCATAAGAGTTGGCACCTCTTTATTAGATGAACTCAAGCACCCTTTCTTGATGAAGGTGGTATTTGTGGTTATTTCTGGGAATGTGCTTATTCAAACAGTCTGAGATCATGAAGTGTGGGTGTGCATTTACAGCGTGTTGTCTACTCTTGGTGTGACACGCACGATAGTGTACTGAGATAATCCCTAATCTGTATTTTAAAGTGAGAGCTAACCCATCAGGTGGACATCCTTAATCCAGGAAGACAACATCCACCTGGAGACAAGCTATATGAGATGACAGCAGGGAGGGGTTTTGCATCTCTGCTTCGGATCTAAAGCAAAACATTCATTTTCTGGGTCACTTTTCATGGTTACAAGAAATCTGAAGAGTAATAAACATTGTTTTCTCCCCATCAGCAGAAGGCAGCTCCAGTTTCAGAGCTCTTTGGTTTGTCCAAAAACATACATTGATAAAAACTTCATGTTTGTTAGTGTGGAGGAAGGATAGTGAAGGGAAGACTTACTGCTCATCAAGGTACATGGCTTTCCACCCTAGGCAAGTCACCTCTGCCGCTGGGTGTGCATAATGTTCTCATGTTCAGCTTTTTTTCTACATGGAAAACATCTTGTTTCACATAGTACAAGAGAGATTCTTCCCTTTTTTTTTTTTTTTTAAATCTTGTCTTGGTTTTGCACGTAGCAGTCACTCTGTGTTCTTGAATCAATAGTTCATAGCAGAAGCCACTTATCCCCTGCTCTTGGGAGATGCTCTGACTCAGAAATGTACAGAGCCTCTATATCAGTAAAATATAAACCTAGTTTTCTTGTTTATAAATGATGAAGTTTTCAAAGAAATTATGAAGATTACACTTCTTAAAAGTTTGTAGCGCTGCCTCCTCATCAAAGTTTTTCATTTGTTCCAAATTTTGGCATGTTTTTCTAATGTTTAAAGAAAACAAAGGAACAAGAAATACCAAACAGTAAAACCCAAACAAACAAGATAGAAAACAATACAAGCCCAGTTCAGGTTTCCTCATCTTGGTAACTCCAACAAAAAAAAGTCGGTTACTGTTTGTCACCTTTGTGTGCAGAAATCTGTAAGTGTGAATAAAAAGGAAGGAAAAGGGATGAGCTGGGGAGGTGAGAAGGGTTATGACTGCTCACTGACTTTGTATGGCAATATCAAAATAGTCCATGAAGATCTCTGATCAAGTATAAGATGATGATGCAGGAAGCAGGTGATCATTCTGGGCACAATGGTAGTTGTGACAAAAAAAAAGTTCAAGAAAAAAAAAAAAGTGCACTCTTCTCTACCCATAGAAGCCTCCCTGTAAGGAAGTGCCCAGCTGAGCCGTGTCTGCCATATTATATGTGCACTGGGTGACACGCAGCGCACTCCAGTAATGGTGCTGTGAACACTCAGAAAGCTGGATTAGCACTGCAGCAGCTGTGAGGTTCACGTTATTTAGCAAAGCTTCCCTGCAGACCACAGCTTAGTATGTTTAGAAATACACAGCTACTTTAACTGATCATGTATTGCTCTTAAATCTGTGTTTTCTTTAAGAAAACAACCTTCAGGTGCTGTTCATCACAGAGGAAGGGTAGGGTGCCATCCTTCTCTTCAAGATGTTGGTCAGTAACTGTGCAACTAGAGCATGCTGAATAATTTCCCTGGCTTGAGAAGCCACCACAGAGGATGTCTCCAGATAAGATGGGCTAATTGGGCTTCCATGACTTCAGAGGTCACCACTCTGCCACCCTGTGAGAGGGGTATGGCCTGCTCTTCCTTCTGACCAGCTGCATGCTGATGTGGTCCCAGATATCTCTGCTACTGGATTTTTTCTGGATTAAAAGCCTTAACTGGTGTTGTTTTCTGTCACGTTGCCAGATATGTGCAGTAATTGACTGACCCAAAGATCACTTGGTAGTTCTTTTTGCTCTGTGTAAGAAATAATCTTTGAGATCAGCCCTTTTAGACTAATTAAGCAGAGATCCTCTCTAATTCCCTTAGAGCAGACCTGCTGTTGCCCTGGCTTGTGTGTGGACAGACTCCAGAAAAGCTTTGGCCATTGCCAAGCAACTGTGTACTGGCTGAGATAAATGTGCTGCCACAGGTGTATCAGCGGGGTAATTCAGCATCCGTCCTGTCAGACTTGTTTGGATGCATTAATCTTTCTGAGTTGCACCAAGAGCAAAGCAGCTTGATGCCCCAGAGTGCAATGTCCTGCTTGTGTTGGTTTCTAGCACTATGAAATGCCCATATGCCGCACTGTGGGCAAATTTCTAGCTGGCTTTTTCCAAGATGTACTTCCTGCAGGTCACCCTGAGAATAGCCTTAACAAAACCCATGTGCTGCTACCTGCAGTCAACCTGCAGACCATGCCACCTCACAGGGTGGCTCAGACCCCAGCCCTTGGCATGCCTGCCCTACATCCAAGCCAGAGCTTAAGTGTCCTGGTGCTGGAAGTGGAGTTCTGAGGAACCCTCTCCAAGGAGACACATCAAGTGAGATGCAGAAGGCAGTTCTCTACTCTGAGATATTCAGGTTATGTGATGAGGACTTGGCCCCCTGCAAATCACTGAATGCACAGGAGGTGGTAAGACACCTTGTATCAGGATAGGATATTTCCCCCTCTCTCTGAATGTCTCTCTACCAGCACACTTGAGGTTCTTCAAAGGATGGGGTATTTCTTGCCTGCTATCTCAACAGGCACAGCTTACAAAACATTTGGCTATTCTAATACTGACCAAAGCAACTAGCTGAGAGTGTGGGGCTGGAGCTTTTCCTGTAGTTAACTGAACAGTCATGGAGACTAGAGGGTTTCTGAGGCTGCTACAGAAAGGCCAAATTAAAATTGAGTGAAACCTGGCAAAGCTCCTCATCTAGTGATTACAGTACAACAGTGTTTAAAATGTTCTGCCAGGACCAGTCAGATGCTGATGGTAAAAGCAGTATTTTGAAGGCCTAGCTTCAAAGTCTGTAAAAAATAAAATACTCTGTTGAATGTTTCTAAGAAGGTAATAGTTGATCCTCAGTTAAAGCAGTTAGTTTCCAGCTAAGACTGATTTTTCTGACTTCTTTCTTCTGCACAACTACTGTAAAAAGACTTTGGAAAAGGCGGGCACTTGCTTTTCCATCAGCTGAGTGCCTCAAAGATGAGTTAAACTCAGGACACCAGGGGCAAAAGATTTCAGATCACCCATTCCTCCCAGCTTATTCCTTTTTTTTTCTTTCTTATTTATTTTTTTGTTTTGTTTTCTTTTTTTTTTTTTTTTCCAAAGGACACATCTTTGCACACGTCATGTTCAAGTCTGGAGATAAATCCTTTCTTCTGCTGATACTTAACAGACCCTTTACTGGTAATTTATCCAAACATGCATGTAACCTTTACCATCAGCCTCTTGGTGTAATGCGATAACAATCTCTTGTGGTGAAATTTGTTTTAAAACTCGTAACTTCTTGGCTTCTCTTTCTTGGGTTTATAGACTATATCATGCTCTCAGGCAACGATCTTTAAACTTTTGAATAAAATGCATGCATTACATCTCATTTCACACTTGTAGAAAGGAAGTCATAGAGACAGTTATTCATCCAGAGGAGCATGCCACGGCAAAACAGGTCCCTAATCTCATGTCTCTGAGTGAAATTCCCTCTTGTAACAATAAATGACAATTAAAAATTAAACTCTGAAACTAAAGGAACTTGCAAAACCATTGGGTTTGGAACCACCCTGCTTCTAAGTGGATCAGCACATACTGAGGGTAAGGCAACACGGAAGGAAAGGAAATTTATGTTATTAGTGTTTGTTATATAAACTCAGCTTCAATCTTTCTTCTCTTTTTTTGCAAAATCCCAGTGAAGTAAGAAGTAGCTCTGTAAGTCTTGTACTTATAAAAATAGTCTGGGTAATCATAAACTCTACTCATGTCCTTTTAGTGCTGTAAGTGGCAAAATAGACAGAAAGCATTTCAAGCACAAAACATTTCAAGCACTCAAATGGAGAATCTCCTGGAAAGGGACAGCCTGAATAGAGCTGGCTTTTGCAATGCCAGGGCAACAGGAGATCAGGCTTAGTAAATTGGCTAGAATTATTTTTAAAGGGCTGTTATAAACCATGAAGTGTGTGTTTCTGTGTAGTGGCACATTTCTGCTCACAGCTGTAGTGGTCAGAGGGAATATAAGACTTTTTTGGGGAGGGTGAGACTTCACGTTCTGGGCTGGTGGATGGGAAAGGAGGAGGCGAGGAGGCAACTTGTCTCTTGCACACATCTGGTTTCTAGATGCTGAATGCTTTTCTTGATCCTTAAGTGGTTGGGGAGGAGGAAAAAATGGAGCAATGCTTTGTGAACCTGATTTCAGAGCCTACATTATGTTAAAGCAAGCTTGCTGGTCTGTTTGGCAGTGTGATGAATAGCAAGCCCCTTTAAGGGACTCTCCAGCCCTCACCCAGGGAGGCAGATCTTCCTACAGCCAATTAAGTGATAAGCATGATGCAATGTGGCTTATAAGTGCTTGGGATAGCCTGAATGGACTGAGGAAAGAGTAATTCCACAGATGGACTTCAGTTGTCATGCAAAACCTAGGAGAAGCGTGGAAAAAAGGTTGTAATAACGGCAACTGCCTTTACTGATAGAGAAATTTGCAGCTGGAGAGGGAGCAATAAGAAAATGGCTACAGGAGAGAAGTCAGTGTGTGAACTTCCCCCACAGAAACGGTGGCAATCCAATGAAATCCACAAAAAAAAAAAAAAAATCCCTCTAAATGCTCTTTATTTCCTAAAGAGGAAAGCAAAAGCGACAGCTGAAATACCAGTTCTCACTATCAAAACAGCCCACATCTGAGAGCTGCTTTGAAGGGTCCTTGTGAAGTGATTGGAGCAGGCAGTTTCCACTGACACGTACCTATAGGGGAATACTTTCTTAAAGCTGCTTTCTTAGGATAAAAACATTTTTTTCAAAAAAACTCCACATTTACAGGCTGTGGCCAGCTGACATCTAGTAAAATCAATTTGCCTGAAATGTTATCCAAGGAAAAAAAAAAATCATGTTCAGACCCGCACACCTTTGAGTTGGGCAAGGAGGAGGAAAGTACATGCAGAATTTTCTTCTCAGATAAGGCCCCAAAAGAGTTTGGATGCTGTCAAGCCAGGCCTAGGTTTGGCCCTGGCCTGAGTGGAGACAATAAAGAGATTAAAGGGGAAGAAACACCTGAGGAGCTGCAAGGTCTGGGTGGGCAAGCACCATGGCAGAGCCTCCAGCTGCCTCCCCTGGCTGCAGGCCCAGACGTAATGTGGAGCCCTAGGAGCAGAGTCTTCTCCTTGGGACTGCCTGTTCACTGGGCCATAACCATGGGGGCACCTTCTCTCTGCTCATGGAAAAAGACTGGTGGTGAGGCCTCTGCTACTTCATCCACAGCAGCACTTGGCCCTTTTGTGTGACACATGCTCATGTGCCAACTTTTGATGAAAGTCTTATCTGCCAAATACAGTTTTGTTTGTAGCTTGTTAAATGAAAGTTGCACTGAGAGAGGCTCTTGTACCTGCAGCCTGAGCATTTTCTTCAGTGAAGAGAGACCTTTGGTTTTCAGGCAAAAGAGAAGGTACCAGGTCCTCTGAGGCCACATGAGAAACCTGCATGCATCACCTATTGCATGTGCAATAATTATTAGAAACTAGAAGCAGCAAAACACAGCCTGAGCATTTGACCTCCTTCAAATGGAGTCAGCAGGGGTGTCCTTAAGTGAGTGACAGGAGCTGGGCTTTGTATTTCATTGCTTTCCTTTTCTCCTTGTATTTTCAAGCTAAAAGCAGCTTTCATCAAAGCCCTCAGACTCTGTCACTCTTTCCTGTTTGCACGGGTGATAAGTTTTAGTGACAACATGCTCTCTGCTTTCTCCACCCAACGGCTTTCAGATGAGTCTTTCCAGCCCAGGAGATGCTCATTTAAAGTTTTCTCTGAGCGTTCCTGGTGCTAATTGTGATTCACGGCACTGAGATGGTGTTGATGGGATCCAAGGTCACAGGATTTATCCATTCCCTGATTGAGCATGGCTTTTGGAAATAACTTCCTTTTGCCAGCACTTGACATGAATTTGAAATTCACTTCCAGTGCCTGTTTTGCAGGCATTTGGAATTCACTATTTTGTGAACCCTCCTGCTGGTCATCTTTCTGGGTAGCAAATGTGTCGTGTGCCTTTGCAGGCTGCCCTCCTCTCTACGAGCCTCTTCTGTGGCCACAGGATGGGAAATACTGAACATCTCCCACTTGGAGCTACCCTGGGCATTCATGAACAGAGATCAAGTGCTCTCCAGGTCTGTGGGCTGGTTGTCAGTCTGTTTGCCCAGCTGTAAGCACAGGAGACACTACCGCAAGTGCTGAATGGGGAAATACATACAAGTGCCTCAGTTGAATACCATCCCACTTACACCATAGAAATCTGCAAAGGTCTTTTCGATGCTCCCCACTTTGCTCTGCACTGTGCCCTGCTGATTCCCCCTTCAATGCTAACAACTCTGGGACTTTGGTCAGCTTTTGCTGGCCCACTCAGCAGAAGAGCTTGCTAGCACTGGCAAACCTGTCATTCCCACTCAGTAGAGGTACTCAAGGCATTGAAATGGCAAGAGTGGGCAAAAGAGGTTTCTGATTATCAACTGAAACAGGCAAAAGACAAAGAAGGAGGGAAAAATGATTCATTTAATGCAGCAAGATATGAGGATGTGGGTATGTGCTCCTTCCAAGCTGGCAACAGTGATTAACAGAGCTGTTAATGACCTGGAACAGCAGTGCATGGCCAGAACAGGCTGGTAGCAAAATATACACTTAGCTTCATAAATACTGGGGAAGACTGGGAGGGTTTGGTGTTAACTGGGAAAACTAGATACATAACACAACAGTGGGTGGACATCCTTTTCGAGACGTATGTGGAAAAGGATGATTTGAAAGTTTTCATCGTATATGTACCATATGTCCTAGACTAATTCAAGTCACTTTGATCCAGGCAACACTGCACTGTGTTCAATAACCTGGCCTCCAAAAAGCAAATCTGAAAATTGTTAAACTACTGAGCATCTTTATAAATATATTAAAATACTGTACAGCGTTATTACCTTGGCATTTCATAGCACACATCAGAAACAGCAAAGCGAGCCAGAGACAAGAACAAGAAGTATTAGTGATACACAAAACTTCTGCAGTCAGCAGTTAAAAAATGAAAATTGTTTGAGTTCAAGATGAGACTAATATGATGAGACTAGGAGGTGAAGATGTGTCACTTGGTGAGTCATACAGTGAATGCAGATCCAGCAGAGTCCATCCACCTTCGTATAGCAACACCAAGAGGAAAAACATTTGAAGGCAGCATAAATACAAGGCAGTGGAGTTTAATGCATGTGATAACCACAGTCAAGAAATTGATAACGCTGAAATGGGCATAACACTTAACTGGATAGTAATGAGAAGGAAGTACAACACCACCCGTAATACTCCAGAACTGCCCAAACCAATGTTTTGAAGTTTCTTTAGCCACTGCTGGAAACAGGGGAAAAGACAAAGTGGATCTAATGCTTGAGTGGGATGGTCCAGTGGGGTCAGTCAGATGTACCTTGTATGCTGAAGCCAGGAATAGCACCGGACACTTCTAGGTGACCTCCTCACCCAGTGACAGCAACAGTCTGGGTCTGATACGAATGTGATGAACAGAACCTGAAGGAGAGCGGAGGACCTTCCAGGAGCACTAACGTGCTGGATCTGGATCATTTAAGGAAAAGCAACTTGTTTTCAGAGGCAGTAAGGCTGAGAGCCCTGGCTCATTCTGGAAATATGGTTGCTGCTTTGCATTTAATGCTGTGATTATTAATGACTGAAATACTCTGCCAGCTGGTGGGTATTTGGCAACCTGTGTGTCTGAGTCAGATCTCCATGAAGCGTCCGCTCTGTGCTGGCTCCAGCACTGAAGCCATCTCCTTGTTGGAAACCTCCATGGAGGAGCCAGCCAGAGGACAGGCTGCAGGTCCACTGACTAAAAGAGAAACTTCTTGTGAGCAGGTTGGTGCAGTGCTGGCTGCATAAGCTGTGCCCGTCCTTCCACAGTCCTCACAGCCGGGCAGCGTCCTTGGTGATGCTCAGGAAGAGGTTTCCTGGGCACTCTTGACACAAATGCTCCACCACTGGGGAGATCTTGCATAACAGTGCCTCACTAGTGGCCAGAGATACTCATGCCCTGGCAGCTGCATCGCTGCCTGCATGTCCTGCCCGCAGCACCTCTCTCCTGCCACCATGTTTCCCTGGGTGTCAGAGTCAGAGGAAAATGGGACTGCAAAGCACAACAGTGCAAAGAAAGGCACAGAAAACCAATGGCAAACCCTTAAGATACAGACATGTTCAAAGTCCATGGGTCTGGCTTGTTCAACAAAAGGCACAATTTTCACTACAAGAAATCGCCATGTAACATTAGCTGCGTAAAGTGGGAAAGAAGAGGGAATGGGATGTACAGCATCATGAAAATCAGGTAGGATTTTCTGGAGGGCATATCCCTCATCTTGTACTGTTAAAGCTGATGGGAAATTGGTGACCAACTCCTGTGTGCAACAAGTCTTAGAGCAAGAAAAAGTAAAATAATATATTCTTAAAACTTAGCAGAAATTATTCAAGCATTTGCACACATGAAACTGGAAGGCTCGCTGCCAGCCCATTCTGTAAGCTGATCTCTGACAAGAGCAGCAAACTGCATCTAAGTTTTAAATGCAGCTTCTTGGTGAAGAAGCGCTGTGGCTGGTTGGGACTTACTCTAATATATGCCATATGCAGAAGGCAATGCTGACCTTGTGTGCCAAAAAAAAGAGGCCTTGCATTGCAATGCTGTGTTTACAGGCAAATAAAGATAATTTCTCTGGATTGTTACTATTTGCTTTACCAGCTGTCACTCAAAGTGCTGGAGCAGATAATCTGAATGGTTTGGTAGCAGTTCTGTTGCAAAGTTGTTGCTAACCAGTTGGCTGCATTAAACAGCAAGCAAAGATCAGCCTTGCTGGAGGAAGGTGGGCTGACCGTCATATCAAATGGCCCCCTAAACAGTTGTCTGTGGCTGTGGAAGGGAGGAGGGCTTTATAGTGGGAGCAGGGGGCAATGTAAGGAGCACGTATCTCTGCAGGGAAGGGGTTACTAGCGCCTAGCCTGCTCCGAGTGGTCCCACCAGGGCCAAATGATGGGCAAACACAGGCAGGCACAGCCTTCTTTGCAAGATAGGGAGCTTTGTGGTGAATTCCAGATATCAGTAATTTAAGCACTACCACCTAAGCGATGCCACTATGATGGCAGGCGATGCCGACCGGCTGCTCAAGGCAAAAACACCGCAGAGAAGTGCTTCGGCCCAAACTGTAAAACAGAAGCTGATGCCGCCTCAGGTTTCACTATGAGGCTGCATGAGTTCTCCAGAGTGTTTTGCTGGCAGAGGATGAGCAGGCGGTCAAGGAAGGCACCCTGACCCAACTTCAACACATCACCAAAACAACCCACAAATTTACTGCCTATGAGCTGTGCTTCCCCCTGCAGCGTACAGTGGCATCTGCCAAGGTGCAGGGACAGGACCAACGGTACCCAGTACCATATGGCCTCGTACCAGCCAGAATTAAGAGGAGGCGGCGTGGTGATGCCTTCGTGAAGCAGCAGATCTGCTGATGGCATTTTTTAAACTCGAGTTCCTGCTACCTTCCACTCAGTGCTGGACGAGATGGTGCATTAAAAATAGTACCGTGTACAGAAACAGGCGGAACAGCAGGGTTAGCCACACACATTGCTTTTGCCTCTGTGAGGATGGGATTGTCGTATTCAATATACTGGTAGAAAAGCTAGGTTTAGCACAAACACCCTGACCTCCTCCCTTTGGACCCATTCTGTCTCCTTCCATTCACATCCCCAAAATAGTTTAAAAAGATGCTTAAAAAGTCATTTTTCAAGAAGAGGAAACTAATTCTGAACGGAAAAAAGCACACCATCACTTCTGCTATTCCAACACAACGGGGTGACTTAACTACTGTTCCAGCAACTTGTGTAGTTAAAGTAAACCTAATTATTTCCTTCTACCTCTAACTCTGGCTTCATGTCTTAGAGTTAAAATAGACAAAACAAGCCGCTTTTCAGGAGGGAACTTTGTAGCATTGGAAAAATGTGCCTGGCAGTTTCCCCAAAATCCTCATCTTTTTTATTACAATGTTCATGTTTGTTTTCACTTTCCCCTTTGTTAAACGTTTTAGGCAACTCAGATGAAGCCCTTGCCATCAGACCAGCCTTTTAGCAGTAATGACATAAATTACATTGTTCTCCTGGGCTCACAGCACCCAGCTATTAAATCTAACCATGGGAGCTTGGCAAATCTTTTCATACGTGAGGCAGCTGTTTCCTCTCTCCCCTGCCTCCACCCTCCACCCCTTTTTTTTTGACTTGTGTGAGCACTGTGTGCACTCTGAGGGACATACTGCACCCAAAACCTTTCACCTGAGGTTCTCTGCACAAAGCCAAAGGTCCTCCTGAATACTCGGGGTCCATGTGGGGTACAGCCCAGCTCTTGGTGCCAGCCCATCACACCCCTCCAGAAGCACAAGCTCAGGTGCCCAGAGTGCATTCATGGCACAAAGCTGGCTGAGGCACCATGACTTACCCAGCCGCCTTATTCACCCAGGGGCAAATTCTGGCTCCTGCCATAGGAGCATCTCATCTCAGTGTGATACAGCTCCAGAAGCAGCCATGCTGATGCTTGGAACATGCTGCCAAGAGTCTGCGCTCAATTAAACAATCCCAAGCATTTCTTTGTTTTCCTAAGCGTCTGCTGAAAGCATTTTGACCTGTTTGCTCAGCATGGTTATCTGCCCAGGTTGGGCTAGCCTGGGAAAGCCATCAGTTTGCAGATGTAGCTGCGCATATCCTGCTTCCAAGGGCACTTATTTTCATCCTTATATTGCCCTGCCATCAATGGCAATTTTCACGCTGTGCACAGTTATTCAATGACAATGCTCTAATGCAGGCTAAAAAGGTTGCTAATTTGCAATCGGTGCTGTTTAACATACACATGAAATTGGTGACACACCGGTCATGTAGTTCGCCTTGGGATGGTTGTCTCCCATGGGGACACATGGCATGTGGCCCTGGTTGGCACCCAGGGCAGCAGCATGAGCTGGCCAGTGCACAGGCCACTCCTCATCCCCATGTGGCCTCAAGACAACCTGCCAGATGAATGGACATGCCTGGGGACACCGGCCTGCTCCCTGCTGCCATCTTTCCCTAGTGCTGCTGCTGCATCACTGCAGCTGGTCAGGAAATGGATAGCTTGTACCCATGAAGGGAAGCCCCATGCTCCAAGACAACATCACCTGGAGGGCATCATCTGAAGGCTCAGTGGTGGAAGTGAGGAGTCCTGTGACTGGTTTGGGCCTCTTTGCAATGAAAAAAATGTAACACAAACCTCAAGCCTATTTTTATTCAGTAAGCTCTGGCATGAGCAGAGAATGTTCTCTCCTGATGAACTTTATTCTGCGCAACAGCAACCAAAATAAAAAGAACAACATTTAAATGGAATTTGTTAGTAGACAAACAAGGTTAAACAGGTTAAGTTGTGGAAATAAAGGTCTCTGTGTTCATATCTTGAAGCAAATAGATGTCTGAATGTCCATATCAGGGATAAATGTTCCTGTGAGACATATTTGCTGGTGCTGCAGTGCAGAAAGACAGGCACTGCAACCCTTTGCCTCAACAAGCAAAACCTACCTGTGCTCAGAAGGGAGGGAAATGTTTTTCCTTCCAAGTTTCAGAAAGCTGGTTTTGAGACAGAGATCTGAGGTGGCAATAAAGGCAAGAGAAATGCACCTCCCTTGCGTCTTAACGGGACAAAAGGAGAATCAGCATGAAGCCATTCTGCCCTGGCTAACAGAGGGAGGGACAGGACCACACATCTACACAGATGCCATCCCCTACCCAACGCATGCTTTCTCCCCAGATACTGAGCAGCACAAGCGATAGAAAGGAGGTAGTGAATATTTAGCTTCTCCAGCCCAAGGAAAGGTGGAGCAAGCATGTGTGTAGAGGTAACCATTAGCTTTGCTGGGTCTGTGACTGACCTTGAAGAAAAGTCTCTACCTGTTTACAAAGTGCCTGGGTTTACAGACCTGCATATTTAGATGACCACTTTTGAGGGGGAATCCCACGCCAGATATTCATTATTGACCCTTGATGGGCAACCACACAGGCAACCTCATAAAGCATTGTGTGAGCGGACACACTCCTTTTTAGTGCAATGTCCTCAGGGATTTTAGCGTAATTTCCAGCCACAGCCAGAAGCCGTGTCAGATGAGTTAAGATGCTGTGTCCTGTACACCTGCCTTGATAGCCTTGAACAAGAAAAACCACAGGCAACTACAGTGGTAGATAATATCCAGCAGTTTGCTCACAGGATGAAATAAGAAACCTTCAACTTCAACAAATAACCACTGAAGAAGTAAACTCCAATAAAAGCTAAATTAAAGATAATTAATGCAGTTAATCTACTTTGCCACTTGATTAACTTGCACTGAATAATCAGAAAATTCTTATAAATTATTGATAAACACATTGAAAAGAAATAGTTACTCTTCCTTGGGGATCCAGTACAAAAAAACCTCATGTGTCATCCCTCATGGGAGCAGAACATGAACTGAACACCACCACATTCTTGCTGCAATAGTAGGCATTTCCAGAAACAGGACTCCTCTTGACAAAGGGGCTTCAGCTGCATGCCTAAGCTACCAGTCTGGTGGGATAAATGCTGGCAAGCCTAGAAACAGAAGTTTAAAAAAAAAAAAAAATCAGAAAAGGAGATTATGTGAGACTTAGGGAAGCCATGTCCTTGGTCTTACTGCAGAGACAGAGAAAAGTAATTTAAATGCAGAGATATCAACGGACAAAGGAATGGGAAAAGGAAGGATGGAGGGAAAATCCAGCTGTTGAAAAAAGCTTCCTGGTAGCCAGAAATGAAGAACGTGAAGGACTGGACCTGCTCCAGGTAGGAATGTGGGCAAGATCAGGAAGACACAACCCCGATGTTTGCACACTCATTAGGGAGCTGGTTAGTGAGTGAATGGAGGGAAGAATATGCAGATATTGTATAGACAAAGGTGGAACAACAGCAACAACCATGACAGGTAGGTGGAAGGTAATAGATCTATAGATAGACAGAATAAGTGTCCAATCTGTGAGCTGTTAGGGAACCAGAAAAACCCAAGTAAAAAATGGAGTGATATTACCTGCTAATTCTGCAAGAGATGATTAAGGAACCAACCACCGTAAAAGGAGCTCTTCATGTTCTGTTGCACACTCCTAGTATGGTATTTAGAAGTGGCAGAAAGCTTCGCAGTTTCATCAGAAATAGGTGCTCTTCGGAATCACATCATTGCAAAGACTTGAAGTTCAGAGTTACAATTGTCCTTGTTCAGCCAGGACAGGGTCAGTTTGGCGCAGCCGGGCTATTCCATACCATGCTGACATCATGCCCCGGCGCAAGTTCCGGTTCCGCGGTGCAAGTCACAGCATGCGGCCGGTCCGCTTGGCTCTGTCTGTTTGTCCACACGGTATCGCTTAGTTTGCACGTTGTTTTTCTCACTGTTGTTATTACTGTTGTTACTGTGATTGTTTCTTCTGTGTCATTGTGTTAAACTCTCCTTATCTCAACTCATCAAGGCATTCCTGCCTTTCCCTTTGTCCAAGGAGGGGGGGGGGGTGTGTAGCAGCAGCGGCCACGTGGCTTGGCTCCCGGCAGGGACCGAACCACCACAGCTTGTTATTGAAAAACTGGTTGTAGAAGATGACCTTGAACCAAATGGATTTGAGCAGATTTGGTTTAAGTTAATTGAAAGATAACAAAAGTAAACTATAAAAAGATAATGTGGAAAAGGGGGATTTGACTTTCTGTGGTCATGGCTGTTGTATCCTGCCATGTCTCTTGCTCCTGTCTTGTGCCACCTCTTCTGTCGTATTGATGCAGGTGTTTGTGTGGTCGCATCATGGCCCCAGACGAGGGACACACAGCATGGTGAAGAAGAGTGATCAGCAGAAAGTGAGCGGCTGGTGAGGTTGGCTTAGCTGTGGCAGACAGAAGAGTTTGAGGAATGGCACATGGTGGCCAGGGAAGGCATCACTGCCATTGTCTGCACTCCATCCTAACCAACCTACCAAAGGCCGCCAGGTTATAGTACCTTAGGCAGGGAGGAAAGGGACATGGAAAGAACCCAGGCTTAACAAGATGCATCATATCTGTCTCACATATGCTCTTGTGGGTGGAGACCAAGAAAGAAAAAAGGAAAAGGAAGAAACCATGCATTTGAGATCAGACTGTCCATGGCTAATGTGAGAAATAACTCCAGTCGGGTCTTCTTAGAACTTGCAAAGAAACAAGAAGAAATAGCAGAGAGCTCTGCAGCTGTTGCATCCTCCTAGAAGTGTTTAACAATGTGGAAATGCTGTCTATAACTGGGGCAAGGAGAAGTGGCCTACTCTTGTAGCAAGGGAGGCAAAAACAGACCATAACTTAACCCATATTGAAATCAGCAGCTTAACGTTTCGATTAAGGGGCTTGCACAAAGATGCCAATAAGCAAATTCCTTCAAAGATGAACAAAATATTGTGTGGGAGCTTGAGTGCCTGGGATTGGAGGCATTGCAGTTGGCTGCTGGTGGGATGGAGTGGCCACAGTGACAGTGGGCTCCAGCTCTGTGGGAAGCCCTGCCTGGGCGTGGCAGCTTCAAGATCATCCATCTGGGCCTGGGCCAGGTAGCCCGGAACCCATCAGAACCGTTTATTCTGGAGTTCGTACATCTCTGCAAGCAAGCAAACAAAACTGCTTCAGAGCCACTGGATTCCTCCTGTTGATTTAGCCTCCTAAATGAAATTATCTGTAAGATCTTGACATTCAGCTTCCTGCTTGGGTTAAAAGGAGTAACAATTTATTTAGGTCTCAAAAAATAAGAGACTAGCTTGCCTCTGCAATTCAATAAGAATAATTATCTAGAATGCAAGGTCAGAGCCAGGATGACTAATGGAAATGTTCAGAGAAATGGAAATTACCCTGCTACAGATTGAAGTTAAACTCAGAGTTTAATATATTCCAGCCAGAAAGACCAGATAATCTCCATTCCCTGTGCTGAGGGAACTGGCCCATGAAATTGCCAGTCTCATAGTAAGGATTTCTGATCTATCAGATCAGAGATAGATGCCATAACATGGGAATCCAGCTAGTGTGAGAAATAGGAAGGAGGGAGTGATCCAAGCTGTTTACACACTCATTAATCCAACCTCATTGGTTTACAACCCTGTAAAACAAATTTTGAGTGAATGAATAATTGAAGACATGGCAGAAAGTGAAGCTGAAAAGTAGCATAGGCCAACCAAAGGTCGGCCAGATGGCAGACTTACTGGTTCAGTGTCTGTAGACCTGCAGGATAACTATAGGTTACTTGTTGTAAGCATCGGAGCAAACTTGTTGCCTATCCTTGGGCTCCTAAGCCTTGGTCACAAGGCAGGAGGTGGTGGTGGCACACGCCTTGCTCCAGGGACACAGTCTGGCATTGTCAGAGACTGGTAAATGAGGGCACATTTTACTGTGGTCTAAGTATGTCACCTTCTGCAAATGAGCAGTGCCCTTACTCAGTAAATCTAAACTTGGAGAAAAGAGCATCCAAAAAGATGAAGCTCTTTGGTCAAAAAGCCCATGGGTAGTTTGATCTAGGAGGTGAACACAAAGGCATTACTTCAAACTTTATAAAAACACCCATCTCAAAAGTAATTGCTTTTTTTGAAGAACAAAGGGACTTGAAACCTGGACCTGCGTTTGTAGCAAACAGGTAACCGTGCAATCTGAAGCTCGTGGAGGAAGGGCTGAGCATTGCTCTGTGGTCAGGGACCTTTCTTTCTTTACGGTGCTCAGTAACTCAACTTTGAATAGCTTTCTTGATACACTCAGTCTTGACGTTCACTGGCAGGAAAAATCTATAGATTTTTATATGCAAGCCTATCATAAATTTTAGCAACTCTTTCCTTCTTTCCACTGTAAAGAGTGATTTTTCTTTTTTTAGTTTTTACACGCCACTGGCAGACAATATTTAGGGAGACTTATTGTTTTAACATGGAAGTTTTGCTTATCTTGACTTCTACAACTTTATAAATGCTTCCCCTGGTGAGACCATTGGCACTGCAAAGCCACAAAGAGATTTATGCTGGGAGGTGGCAGGCAGGAGTGACAGGAGAAGGGGAGGAGGTGAAGTACTGTCAACCTGCACTGTCCCTGCAAGGTGTTGGTTGCCTAGATCCCCAAGAACCCACATCCCACCAGTGCTCCACAGAGTGCCAGGAGGCGTTTTTGGGAGTTTTTTATCATTGCCCAAGACCTTCTCAGTCTGAACAGAAGATTTTCCATGTCTTATAAGTATTCACAAGAAAGTCTTGGCTGAAAATGGTATTAAGAGACTGTACATAGATGTACAGAGACTATCACTACGTCACAGCACTTCTATGAGGCTGATCCTTCTGACTGTCCAACATCTTATTGCATGTTACTTATGAAATACTTTGGCCATTGTTCAACAAATTTCAGACTAGAATGAACAGTATGATCTTCCGCTGCTATGTTAGTCAATTATTTCTGAGCTCCATGGCTCCGTCCTAGCCCTGCTGTAACTCCCCATGGACAGCAGTACTGTAGCCAATAGGTATGTAGATAATTAAATGTTAAAGTTGTTAAGGCCAGGCTGGATGGGGCTCTGAGCACCCTGATCTAGTGGGAGGTTTCCCTGCCCATGGCAGGTGGATTGGAACTAGATGATCTTTAAGGTCCTTTCCAACTCTGACAATTCTATGATTCTATGATTAATTCTAATAATACAGAAAAGTTAGAGTTAGATGAAGGAAAAAGAAGTTAGAAAAAACCCTATAAAGTATTGCTGTGGCTGTTGCCTCAAACTGACCTACGATCTCAGAACAAAAATATCACAACTCCATGAAGATATTTCCATCTCTGTCTCCATAAACACACACAACAGTTCCTCGTGTAGATCTGGAAGGAGACTCTCAAAGGGATTTCTTTCCTGTACCCCCTCACTTCTTTTCCTTGCTCCAGACACAGCATTTCTCAGACTTGCTGCCCTCCTTCATCAATGCTTTCTGTGCTTTTGCTACTTTAACAGCAGAGCCTCCATTACACCAAAGCCCAAGGAGCCCAGGGGAGTACATATGTGCTTGCCAGAACTTCTTGTGAAGCCAAGGCGCTGCTCATCAAAGTACCTGTATTATAAGGACTTTTCTATTAGCTTTTGACCTGTGAAAACTGCCTCTCAGCTCCATGCCCAGCCAGCCTCAGCATCCCAGAGAGCAGCAAGGCCAACATTTACTTCTCATACAGCTGAAAGAACAGCCATGGCTTGAGATGGGATTTGGCTGAGAAGCTGAGGTCGCTTCTTCCTTGCTGATGCTCCCACAGCTGCCCACTCTGCCTGGAGCTGCAGGAGGAGGCAGCGCTGGCTGCCACTGGGGTGAGTGTTTCATGGGAGCAAGGCCCTTGGGGAGGCCTCTGGTAACTAAAACCGAATGAAGGTCATTCCAGTTGGGTATTTTCTGAAAGTATTTTGATAAGTCCAGAATACCCTGTGAGAACAAACAGATTTTTATTTTATTTTTTTAAAAAATGTGTGAAGAAAAAAGAGCACACTAAACATTTCGAGCAGCTTGAGATGTTACCTCCTAACATATTTTCTTTTAATATGGGGATGTACAGAGAAACAGACATTTTCTGATGGGTATTTTCTAAATAAATGTTCCAAAATCTTTTTCCAATGAAAATGATCCCGGCTCTAAATTAAAATCCATTTTTTTCTGACCCCCAAGAGAATCTGGTCTATGGGGAAACTTCAAGCTCACTTCAATCTGGAATGAAAACAATGTCAGAAATCTTGGAATCTGTCATGAGCTAGAAATTTGGACTCTCACCAGAGGAGTTTGGAGACTTCTACCCCCTGTGAGCAGGCTGGATAAAGGAGGACTGCTCTGGCCCATACCAGATTTCTGCAAAAAAGCTGAAAAATTGTCCCCAGTGACAGTTTTGCCCACCACCACTTCCTTATAATGGGAACCAGGGGAAATCATATTTCCTTGGGACAGGTAAGCACTAATGAGCCATGGCTAAGCCCTCCCTAACCTGCCAGGTGCTCTCACTGAGCTTTCTGAATCAGTTGCAGTCTTCTGTCTTGCCTTCCCACCACACCAACAGCAGCCACAACATTGGACTTTGCTGGAGAGAGCTGTCTCCTTACACTTCTGCCACCTCTAAGGCAGCAAGTGACATGAAGTGGCAGAGCTGAGGTCTCCTAGGAGTTCATCAGTCCTTCAGAAAGAACATTTTCTGGTGCAGAAGAGTGTGGCTGAGGGAGGTGCCCTGAGTACCAGATCTCCTGTGCAAGGTCAGTAGAGTATCCACCATTATGTACTTTTTCCTTATAGTTTTAGGCAGAGAAAGCAGCAATTTTCTTGATTTGGCAGCTATGTGCATGCACAAAACCATCCAACTGATAAACTACTCAGAGTACCTGCAGACAGCAACATAGCAACATGTACTTTGCAGCTGAATTTCTTTGACTCTGGTGCTACCAAACTGCAACTTCACATATATTTGTTTTAGTTTCATATAGATTTGTTTTACATAAACAATGATTTACACACTTTTTATATGTGGATGTATATATATATACACACACATACACATGAATATGCTTACTTGTATTTACCTACAGATAGGTACAATGCATGGTACCTGTAGTTTTAAGCACAGTCACACCCTTAGCAAGGGCTTTATCATGAACGGTCAGGGTGAGTCATAGACATCTAAGCATATGAATACACTTGTGTTTTGCCTGACCCCATTAGATACCTATTCTGGATATGATTTTACAAAGGATGGTGCTAAGCTAAAGAAAGCATCTCCCTTACAGTGTTGGACAGAAATACAGGCCTTTGAATGAAACCAGAGGAAGAAGAACAGCACAAGCAACCACATAAAACTCAGAGAGTATTTCAGGCCACAGGAAAATAGCACAAAATTTGGTATTTCACACAGGTATGGTGTCTGCTTGGCAGCCTCTGACTACCCTGGGGTGATGTCCAGCCCCTTCAGACACTCTCCTCAGCACCCAACTGGCCCCACGCTGACCAAGGGGGCAACATTGTCCTGCAAACATGCAGTCCTGATGGAAAACACCTACGGAAAACCCTCCACCTTTCCCTCCCTGGCTGCCACACATCCCCTGGGTGGCAATTTGGCAGCAGTGCCATGCTGTGAGCTGACTTGCAGGCATGGTTCAGTGATTCCTGTGGCCAGGTGCTGCAAGGCACAACTGTGCAGATGTTCGATGTACCCAGGAGCGAGCCGGGCTCTCAGCCTTGCTGGTGATGTTAGGACACACCTGTCATCTGCAAGTGCTTCTTCCCTTGTGAAGGGGGCAGTGGCACTGCTGCCCATTCAAACAGAGATCAGCACAGTCTTTGAGCTCTTCTCTTCCACTCCTGGATGATGCCCAAGGAGCATGAAAACAATTTAGTGATTGAGTGGCTCATGGGAGGAGGAGTTCATTAAAATCCTGTGATTTTTAAGCCTTTTTGAGGTCGATGCAAGACTCCCGCACTCGTTTACTCTTTGACCTTAAGGTATTATGTTTGTAAAGTCCTTATTGCTGGGAGCACCAAGTGTGCACCAGCACATGGCTTCTTTTTACACACTGACACATTTCCTGAAGAAACAATCAGGATGTTGTTTGTTTTTTTTTTTAGACTAACTCAAACTCAAATATTTCTTGTATTTTAACCCCTTATTCTCTTTGTATTTGCTAAACATGTTGGAGGGCTCTTTTGGCCATAAATGTGCTGTGTTTTCAGGCACCCTTGCTGGTTTAGGTCTGCCAGTCAGATGACAGCAAAAAACACCAAGCAGTTTGGGATGAGCCAGCATGGGGCTATTTTAGCATGCATGACCCCATTTCAGACCAGTGGCAATCTGTTTCACCCTCCACAGGGATTATATTAATGGGGTGTAAGTCTTTACCAATAAATTATCAAAAGTTTTTAGATATTGTCATCTTTTTTTTTCTTTTCTCAAGCCTGCAAACACACACACTCGCGTTTAGCTGAATGCAGAGAAATCCCTCTGGCTTCAGTGAAACTAATGACAGTGCCAGATAGTGGACGGTAGCGACAGGCAGTGCATCAGAGTGGTTTAGCCTCTCTTTGTGGAGAAAAGTAGAAAGAAACAATATAAATAAAGCCCAAATGATGACAATGCTGACAATCAACAGAAGGATTTTTGTTCTCAGAAACTCAGGTTTGGAGCACTGTGAAGAGAAATGATCTCACCTATTAAAAGCAGATCTGAAAAACAATTGGTTTCCAAGATGATGAACTAGGAAAAAATAATTTCATGGGTGAAAGGGCTTCTGTAATGGATGGGAGACAGATACCCCAGCAGAAAATATGGATATGAGGAGCAAAAGGAGCAGCAGAATAAAAGATAAAGAAGATGCTCTGGGAAAACCATTAAATGCCACAATGGGGATTTTAAAGCTTTTGTTAAACTGCAGGCTGACCTCGTGAAGCAAAAGGGAAAGAATGTGAGCTCTAGGAAAACAGAAACTCAAGTGGAGTGGCAGAGGAGCGCTTCTGTAAGCCCAGCTGTGCTGGTTTAGTAAACGGCAGCGGGGCTCTGCAGTAGCCGCCCTCGTGGCCGGCGCCGCCGCCGCCTCCCGCCCCCTTCCCCCGCCGCA